>JAKYLM010000168.1:37500-109700 GCA_023634145.1 Thymallus thymallus | reverse complement strand
TATGTGGTTGTCTCACCTAGCTATCTGAAGATGAATGTACTAACTACTGAGATATGTGGTTGTCTCACCTAGCTATCTGAAGATGAATGTACTAACTACTGAGATATGTGGTTGTCTCACCTAGCTATCTGAAGATGAATGTACTAACTACTGAGATATGTGGTTGTCTCACCTAGCTATCTGAAGATGAATGTACTAACTACTGAGATATGTGGTTGTCTCACCTAGCTATCTGAAGATGAATGTACTAACTACTGAGATATGTGGTTGTCTCACCTAGCTATCTGAAGATGAATGTACTAACTACTGAGATATGTGGTTGTCTCACCTAGCTATCTGAAGATGAATGTACTAACTACTGAGATATGTGGTTGTCTCACCTAGCTATCTGAAGATGAATGTACTAACTACTGAGATATGTGGTTGTCTCACCTAGCTATCTGAAGATGAATGTACTAACTACTGAGATATGTGGTTGTCTCACCTAGCTATCTGAAGATGAATGTACTAACTACTGAGATATGTGGTTGTCTCACCTAGCTATCTGAAGATGAATGTACTAACTACTGAGATATGTGGTTGTCTCGCCTAGCTATCTGAAGATGAATGTACTAACTACTGAGATATGTGGTTGTCTCGCCTAGCTATCTGAAGATGAATGTACTAACTACTGAGATATGTGGTTGTCTCACCTAGCTATCTGAAGATGAATGTACTAACTACTGAGATATGTGGTTGTCTCACCTAGCTATCTGAAGATGAATGTACTAACTACTGAGATATGTGGTTGTCTCACCTAGCTATCTGAAGATGAATGTACTAACTACTGAGATATGTGGTTGTCTCACCTAGCTATCTGAAGATGAATGTACTAACTACTGAGATATGTGGTTGTCTCACCTAGCTATCTGAAGATGAATGTACTAACTACTGAGATATGTGGTTGTCTCACCTAGCTATCTGAAGATGAATGTACTAACTACTGAGATATGTGGTTGTCTCACCTAGCTATCTGAAGATGAATGTACTAACTACTGAGATATGTGGTTGTCTCACCTAGCTATCTGAAGATGAATGTACTAACTACTGAGATATGTGGTTGTCTCACCTAGCTATCTGAAGATGAATGTACTAACTACTGAGATATGTGGTTGTCTCACCTAGCTATCTGAAGATGAATGTACTAACTACTGAGATATGTGGTTGTCTCACCTAGCTATCTGAAGATGAATGTACTAACTACTGAGATATGTGGTTGTCTCTCACCTAGCTATCTGAAGATGAATGTACTAACTACTGAGATATGTGGTTGTCTCACCTAGCTATCTGAAGATGAATGTACTAACTACTGAGATATGTGGTTGTCTCACCTAGCTATCTGAAGATGAATGTACTAACTACTGAGATATGTGGTTGTCTCACCTAGCTATCTGAAGATGAATGTACTAACTACTGAGATATGTGGTTGTCTCACCTAGCTATCTGAAGATGAATGTACTAACTACTGAGATATGTGGTTGTCTCACCTAGCTATCTGAAGATGAATGTACTAACTACTGAGATATGTGGTTGTCTCACCTAGCTATCTGAAGATGAATGTACTAACTACTGAGATATGTGGTTGTCTCACCTAGCTATCTGAAGATGAATGTACTAACTACTGAGATATGTGGTTGTCTCACCTAGCTATCTGAAGATGAATGTACTAACTACTGAGATATGTGGTTGTCTCACCTAGCTATCTGAAGATGAATGTACTAACTACTGAGATATGTGGTTGTCTCACCTAGCTATCTGAAGATGAATGTACTAACTACTGAGATATGTGGTTGTCTCACCTAGCTATCTGAAGATGAATGTACTAACTACTGAGATATGTGGTTGTCTCACCTAGCTATCTGAAGATGAATGTACTAACTACTGAGATATGTGGTTGTCTCACCTAGCTATCTGAAGATGAATGTACTAACTACTGAGATATGTGGTTGTCTCACCTAGCTATCTGAAGATGAATGTACTAACTACTGAGATATGTGGTTGTCTCACCTAGCTATCTGAAGATGAATGTACTAACTACTGAGATATGTGGTTGTCTCACCTAGCTATCTGAAGATGAATGTACTAACTACTGAGATATGTGGTTGTCTCACCTAGCTATCTGAAGATGAATGTACTAACTACTGAGATATGTGGTTGTCTCACCTAGCTATCTGAAGATGAATGTACTAACTACTGAGATATGTGGTTGTCTCACCTAGCTATCTGAAGATGAATGTACTAACTACTGAGATATGTGGTTGTCTCACCTAGCTATCTGAAGATGAATGTACTAACTACTGAGATATGTGGTTGTCTCACCTAGCTATCTGAAGATGAATGTACTAACTACTGAGATATGTGGTTGTCTCACCTAGCTATCTGAAGATGAATGTACTAACTACTGAGATATGTGGTTGTCTCACCTAGCTATCTGAAGATGAATGTACTAACTACTGAGATATGTGGTTGTCTCACCTAGCTATCTGAAGATGAATGTACTAACTACTGAGATATGTGGTTGTCTCACCTAGCTATCTGAAGATGAATGTACTAACTACTGAGATATGTGGTTGTCTCACCTAGCTATCTGAAGATGAATGTACTAACTACTGAGATATGTGGTTGTCTCACCTAGCTATCTGAAGATGAATGTACTAACTACTGAGATATGTGGTTGTCTCACCTAGCTATCTGAAGATGAATGTACTAACTACTGAGATATGTGGTTGTCTCACCTAGCTATCTGAAGATGAATGTACTAACTACTGAGATATGTGGTTGTCTCACCTAGCTATCTGAAGATGAATGTACTAACTACTGAGATATGTGGTTGTCTCACCTAGCTATCTGAAGATGAATGTACTAACTACTGAGATATGTGGTTGTCTCACCTAGCTATCTGAAGATGAATGTACTAACTACTGAGATATGTGGTTGTCTCACCTAGCTATCTGAAGATGAATGTACTAACTACTGAGATATGTGGTTGTCTCACCTAGCTATCTGAAGATGAATGTACTAACTACTGAGATATGTGGTTGTCTCACCTAGCTATCTGAAGATGAATGTACTAACTACTGAGATATGTGGTTGTCTCACCTAGCTATCTGAAGATGAATGTACTAACTACTGAGATATGTGGTTGTCTCACCTAGCTATCTGAAGATGAATGTACTAACTACTGAGATATGTGGTTGTCTCACCTAGCTATCTGAAGATGAATGTACTAACTACTGAGATATGTGGTTGTCTCACCTAGCTATCTGAAGATGAATGTACTAACTACTGAGATATGTGGTTGTCTCACCTAGCTATCTGAAGATGAATGTACTAACTACTGAGATATGTGGTTGTCTCACCTAGCTATCTGAAGATGAATGTACTAACTACTGAGATATGTGGTTGTCTCACCTAGCTATCTGAAGATGAATGTACTAACTACTGAGATATGTGGTTGTCTCACCTAGCTATCTGAAGATGAATGTACTAACTACTGAGATATGTGGTTGTCTCACCTAGCTATCTGAAGATGAATGTACTAACTACTGAGATATGTGGTTGTCTCACCTAGCTATCTGAAGATGAATGTACTAACTACTGAGATATGTGGTTGTCTCACCTAGCTATCTGAAGATGAATGTACTAACTACTGAGATATGTGGTTGTCTCACCTAGCTATCTGAAGATGAATGTACTAACTACTGAGATATGTGGTTGTCTCACCTAGCTATCTGAAGATGAATGTACTAACTACTGAGATATGTGGTTGTCTCACCTAGCTATCTGAAGATGAATGTACTAACTACTGAGATATGTGGTTGTCTCACCTAGCTATCTGAAGATGAATGTACTAACTACTGAGATATGTGGTTGTCTCACCTAGCTATCTGAAGATGAATGTACTAACTACTGAGATATGTGGTTGTCTCACCTAGCTATCTGAAGATGAATGTACTAACTACTGAGATATGTGGTTGTCTCACCTAGCTATCTGAAGATGAATGTACTAACTACTGAGATATGTGGTTGTCTCACCTAGCTATCTGAAGATGAATGTACTAACTACTGAGATATGTGGTTGTCTCACCTAGCTATCTGAAGATGAATGTACTAACTACTGAGATATGTGGTTGTCTCACCTAGCTATCTGAAGATGAATGTACTAACTACTGAGATATGTGGTTGTCTCACCTAGCTATCTGAAGATGAATGTACTAACTACTGAGATATGTGGTTGTCTCACCTAGCTATCTGAAGATGAATGTACTAACTACTGAGATATGTGGTTGTCTCACCTAGCTATCTGAAGATGAATGTACTAACTACTGAGATATGTGGTTGTCTCACCTAGCTATCTGAAGATGAATGTACTAACTACTGAGATATGTGGTTGTCTCACCTAGCTATCTGAAGATGAATGTACTAACTACTGAGATATGTGGTTGTCTCACCTAGCTATCTGAAGATGAATGTACTAACTACTGAGATATGTGGTTGTCTCACCTAGCTATCTGAAGATGAATGTACTAACTACTGAGATATGTGGTTGTCTCACCTAGCTATCTGAAGATGAATGTACTAACTACTGAGATATGTGGTTGTCTCACCTAGCTATCTGAAGATGAATGTACTAACTACTGAGATATGTGGTTGTCTCACCTAGCTATCTGAAGATGAATGTACTAACTACTGAGATATGTGGTTGTCTCACCTAGCTATCTGAAGATGAATGTACTAACTACTGAGATATGTGGTTGTCTCACCTAGCTATCTGAAGATGAATGTACTAACTACTGAGATATGTGGTTGTCTCACCTAGCTATCTGAAGATGAATGTACTAACTACTGAGATATGTGGTTGTCTCACCTAGCTATCTGAAGATGAATGTACTAACTACTGAGATATGTGGTTGTCTCACCTAGCTATCTGAAGATGAATGTACTAACTACTGAGATATGTGGTTGTCTCACCTAGCTATCTGAAGATGAATGTACTAACTACTGAGATATGTGGTTGTCTCACCTAGCTATCTGAAGATGAATGTACTAACTACTGAGATATGTGGTTGTCTCACCTAGCTATCTGAAGATGAATGTACTAACTACTGAGATATGTGGTTGTCTCACCTAGCTATCTGAAGATGAATGTACTAACTACTGAGATATGTGGTTGTCTCACCTAGCTATCTGAAGATGAATGTACTAACTACTGAGATATGTGGTTGTCTCTCTCACCTAGCTATCTGAAGATGAATGTACTAACTACTGAGATATGTGGTTGTCTCTCTCACCTAGCTATCTGAAGATGAATGTACTAACTACTGAGATATGTGGTTGTCTCACCTAGCTATCTGAAGATGAATGTACTAACTACTGAGATATGTGGTTGTCTCACCTAGCTATCTGAAGATGAATGTACTAACTACTGAGATATGTGGTTGTCTCACCTAGCTATCTGAAGATGAATGTACTAACTACTGAGATATGTGGTTGTCTCACCTAGCTATCTGAAGATGAATGTACTAACTACTGAGATATGTGGTTGTCTCACCTAGCTATCTGAAGATGAATGTACTAACTACTGAGATATGTGGTTGTCTCACCTAGCTATCTGAAGATGAATGTACTAACTACTGAGATATGTGGTTGTCTCACCTAGCTATCTGAAGATGAATGTACTAACTACTGAGATATGTGGTTGTCTCACCTAGCTATCTGAAGATGAATGTACTAACTACTGAGATATGTGGTTGTCTCACCTAGCTATCTGAAGATGAATGTACTAACTACTGAGATATGTGGTTGTCTCACCTAGCTATCTGAAGATGAATGTACTAACTACTGAGATATGTGGTTGTCTCACCTAGCTATCTGAAGATGAATGTACTAACTACTGAGATATGTGGTTGTCTCACCTAGCTATCTGAAGATGAATGTACTAACTACTGAGATATGTGGTTGTCTCACCTAGCTATCTGAAGATGAATGTACTAACTACTGAGATATGTGGTTGTCTCACCTAGCTATCTGAAGATGAATGTACTAACTACTGAGATATGTGGTTGTCTCACCTAGCTATCTGAAGATGAATGTACTAACTACTGAGATATGTGGTTGTCTCACCTAGCTATCTGAAGATGAATGTACTAACTACTGAGATATGTGGTTGTCTCTCTCACCTAGCTATCTGAAGATGAATGTACTAACTACTGAGATATGTGGTTGTCTCACCTAGCTATCTGAAGATGAATGTACTAACTACTGAGATATGTGGTTGTCTCACCTAGCTATCTGAAGATGAATGTACTAACTACTGAGATATGTGGTTGTCTCACCTAGCTATCTGAAGATGAATGTACTAACTACTGAGATATGTGGTTGTCTCTCTCACCTAGCTATCTGAAGATGAATGTACTAACTACTGAGATATGTGGTTGTCTCACCTAGCTATCTGAAGATGAATGTACTAACTACTGAGATATGTGGTTGTCTCACCTAGCTATCTGAAGATGAATGTACTAACTACTGAGATATGTGGTTGTCTCACCTAGCTATCTAAAGATGAATGTACTAACTACTGAGATATGTGGTTGTCTCACCTAGCTATCTGAAGATGAATGTACTAACTACTGAGATATGTGGTTGTCTCACCTAGCTATCTGAAGATGAATGTACTAACTACTGAGATATGTGGTTGTCTCACCTAGCTATCTGAAGATGAATGTACTAACTACTGAGATATGTGGTTGTCTCACCTAGCTATCTGAAGATGAATGTACTAACTACTGAGATATGTGGTTGTCTCTCTCACCTAGCTATCTGAAGATGAATGTACTAACTACTGAGATATGTGGTTGTCTCACCTAGCTATCTGAAGATGAATGTACTAACTACTGAGATATGTGGTTGTCTCACCTAGCTATCTGAAGATGAATGTACTAACTACTGAGATATGTGGTTGTCTCACCTAGCTATCTGAAGATGAATGTACTAACTACTGAGATATGTGGTTGTCTCTCTCACCTAGCTATCTGAAGATGAATGTACTAACTACTGAGATATGTGGTTGTCTCACCTAGCTATCTGAAGATGAATGTACTAACTACTGAGATATGTGGTTGTCTCACCTAGCTATCTGAAGATGAATGTACTAACTACTGAGATATGTGGTTGTCTCACCTAGCTATCTAAAGATGAATGTACTAACTACTGAGATATGTGGTTGTCTCACCTAGCTATCTGAAGATGAATGTACTAACTACTGAGATATGTGGTTGTCTCACCTAGCTATCTGAAGATGAATGTACTAACTACTGAGATATGTGGTTGTCTCACCTAGCTATCTGAAGATGAATGTACTAACTACTGAGATATGTGGTTGTCTCACCTAGCTATCTGAAGATGAATGTACTAACTACTGAGATATGTGGTTGTCTCACCTAGCTATCTAAAGATGAATGTACTAACTACTGAGATATGTGGTTGTCTCACCTAGCTATCTGAAGATGAATGTACTAACTACTGAGATATGTGGTTGTCTCACCTAGCTATCTGAAGATGAATGTACTAACTACTGAGATATGTGGTTGTCTCACCTAGCTATCTAAAGATGAATGTACTAACTACTGAGATATGTGGTTGTCTCACCTAGCTATCTGAAGATGAATGTACTAACTACTGAGATATGTGGTTGTCTCACCTAGCTATCTGAAGATGAATGTACTAACTACTGAGATATGTGGTTGTCTCACCTAGCTATCTGAAGATGAATGTACTAACTACTGAGATATGTGGTTGTCTCACCTAGCTATCTGAAGATGAATGTACTAACTACTGAGATATGTGGTTGTCTCACCTAGCTATCTAAAGATGAATGTACTAACTACTGAGATATGTGGTTGTCTCACCTAGCTATCTGAAGATGAATGTACTAACTACTGAGATATGTGGTTGTCTCACCTAGCTATCTGAAGATGAATGTACTAACTACTGAGATATGTGGTTGTCTCACCTAGCTATCTGAAGATGAATGTACTAACTACTGAGATATGTGGTTGTCTCACCTAGCTATCTGAAGATGAATGTACTAACTACTGAGATATGTGGTTGTCTCACCTAGCTATCTAAAGATGAATGTACTAACTACTGAGATATGTGGTTGTCTCACCTAGCTATCTGAAGATGAATGTACTAACTACTGAGATATGTGGTTGTCTCACCTAGCTATCTGAAGATGAATGTACTAACTACTGAGATATGTGGTTGTCTCACCTAGCTATCTGAAGATGAATGTACTAACTACTGAGATATGTGGTTGTCTCACCTAGCTATCTGAAGATGAATGTACTAACTGTACTTCACTCTGAGTGTCAGCTAAATGACTAACATGTAAATGTAATGTACTCTGAGACTCGTTATGCCCTGATCCTACATCAGCACTCCTACTCTGAGACTCGTTATGCCTTATCCTACATCAGCACTCCTACTCTGAGACTCGTTATGCCTTATCCTACATCAGCACTCCTACTCTGAGACTCGTTATGCCCTGATCCTACATCAGCACTCCTACTCTGAGACTCGTTATGCCCTGATCCTACATCAGCACTCCTACTCTGAGACTCGTTATGCCCTGATCCTACATCAGCACTCCTACTCTGAGACTCGTTATGCCTTATCCTACATCAGCACTCCTACTCTGAGACTCGTTATGCCTGATCCTACATCAGCACTCCTACTCTGAGACTCGTTATGCCTGATCCTACATCAGCACTCCTACTCTGAGACTCGTTATGCCTGATCCTACATCAGCACTCCTACTCTGAGACTCGTTATGCCTGATCCTACATCAGCACTCCTACTCTGAGACTCTTTATGCCCTGATCCTACATCAGCACTCCTACTCTGAGACTCGTTATGCCCTGATCCTACATCAGCACTCCTACTCTGAGACTCGTTATGCCCTGATCCTACATCAGCACTCCTACTCTGAGACTCGTTATGCCCTGATCCTACATCAGCACTCCTACTCTGAGACTCGTTATGCCTTATCCTACATCAGCACTCCTACTCTGAGACTCGTTATGCCTGATCCTACATCAGCACTCCTACTCTGAGACTCGTTATGCCTTATCCTACATCAGCACTCCTACTCTGAGACTCGTTATGCCCTGATCCTACATCAGCACTCCTACTCTGAGACTCGTTATGCCCTGATCCTACATCAGCACTCCTACTCTGAGACTCGTTATGCCCTGATCCTACATCAGCACTCCTACTCTGAGACTCTTTATGCCCTGATCCTACATCAGCACTCCTACTCTGAGACTCTTTATGCCCTGATCCTACATCAGCACTCCTACTCAGAGACTCTTTGTGAATACGGGCCCTATATACAGGTCACCATCCATCCGGCCTTACCAAAGCGTTCTGATGACGTCATAATGGAGGTGGACGTGGCAGTGGGCGGCTGCTTCATGCTGATTGGTAGAGAGGGCGGAAGGCCCTGCCCCTGCAGTATCAGTTTAATCAGCTTCATGGCGATAGAGAACTCTAGTTGGTCCATCCTCCCATCACTACCTATATCAGCTAGGGACCTGGGGGAGGAGAGAGAGAGAGAGAGAGAGAGGAGGGGGGGAGAGAGAGAGAGAGAGAGAGAAAGGAGGGGAGAGAGAGAGAGAGAGAGGTTATAAAGCTTCCATTAACCCTGATGTAGTGTAAATCCCAGACTCCACATCCTCCGTTCAGGGCTGGGCTCTGATTACAGGACATGCACACACACACACTACAACAGAGTCCAGACAGGATGGCCATGGTTGTGTGTCTCACCAGATCTCAGCCAGGACTGGAGGGGGCAGGCCAGATTGGAGGAAAAACTTCCTCGCCTGTTCACCTACACAACACAACACAACACACACCTGTTAGATACACCCACTCTATTACACATTATCAGACACACACACACACACTATCAAAATCACACACACACACACACACACACACAGACCTGTTAGATACACACACACGGTAAGGTAAGGTAAGTTCGGTTCAGGTCAGGTCAGGTCAGGTGTCAGGTACCTGATATGTATCCCAGGACAGGTGTTAGTGAGGTAAACTGTTTATCATGTTTCAGCCTCTCCTCTGGACTGATGTTCCACATGCTGACTGCATCTAGAGAGAGAGCAGGGAGGGAGGAGGGAGGGGGAGTGAGGAGGGAGGGAGAGAGAGAAAGAGTAGGGAGGGACGGAGGGCAGGGGGGGAGGAGGGAGGGAGCGAGAGAAAGGGACGGAGAGAGAGGGAGAGAGGGGGGGAGAGAGGTAGAGATGGGGGTGGGAGGTAGGAGGGAGGGAGTGGGGAGGGATGGGGGTAAGAGAGATTCAGATTACCAGAAGTACCAGTAAAGAGTCAATGTGAGGAGGCTATATACAGGGGTACCAGTACAGAGTCAATGTGAGGAGGCTATATACAGGAAGTACCAGTACAGAGTCAATGTGAGGAGGCTATATACAGGAAGTACCAGTACAGAGTCAATGTGAGGAGGCTATATACAGGGGTACCAGTACAGAGTCAATGTGAGGAGGCTATATACAGGAAGTACCAGTAAAGAGTCAATGTGAGGAGGCTATATACAGGGGTACCAGTACAGAGGCAATGTGAGGAGGCTATATACAGGAAGTACCAGTACAGAGTCAATGTGAGGAGGCTATATACAGGAAGTACCAGTACAGAGTCAATGTGAGGAGGCTGTATACAGGGGTACCAGTACAGAGTCAATGTGAGGAGGCTATATACAGGGGTACCAGTACAGAGTCAATGTGAGGAGGCTATATACAGGAAGTACCAGTACAGAGTCAATGTGAGGAGGCTATATACAGGAAGTACCAGTAAAGAGTCAATGTGAGGAGGCTATATACAGGAAGTACCAGTACAGAGTCAATGTGAGGAGGATATATACAGGAAGTACCAGTACAGAGTCAATGTGAGGAGGCTATATACAGGAAGTACCAGTAAAGAGTCAATGTGAGGAGGCTATATACAGGAAGTACCAGTACAGAGTCAATGTGAGGAGGCTATATACAGGAAGTACCAGTACAGAGTCAATGTGAGGAGGCTATATACAGGAAGTACCAGTACAGAGTCAATGTGAGGAGTCTATATACAGGGGTACCAGTACAGAGTCAATGTGAGGAGGCTATATAAAGGAAGTACCAGTACAGAGTCAATGTGAGGAGGCTATATACAGGAAGTACCAGTACAGAGTCAATGTGAGGAGGCTATATACAGGAAGTAACATTACAGAGTCAATGTGAGGAGGCTATATACAGGAAGTACCAGTACAGAGTCAATGTGAGGAGGCTATATACAGGAAGTACCAGTACAGAGTCAATGTGAGGAGGCTATATACAGGAAGTACCAGTACAGAGTCAATGTGAGGAGGCTATATACAGAGGTACCAGTACAGAGTCAATGTGAGGAGGCTATATACAGGAAGTACCAGTACAGAGTCAATGTGAGGAGGCTATATACAGGAAGTACCAGTACAGAGTCAATGTGAGGAGGCTATATACAGGGGTACCAGTACAGAGTCAATGTGAGGAGGCTATATACAGGAAGTACCAGTACAGAGTCAATGTGAGGAGGCTATATACAGGAAGTACCAGTACAGAGTCAATGTGAGGAGGCTATATACAGGAAGTACCAGTACAGAGTCAATGTGAGGAGGCTATATACAGGAAGTACCAGTACAGAGTCAATGTGAGGAGGATATATACAGGAAGTACCAGTAGAGAGTCAATGTGAGGAGGCTATATACAGGAAGTACCAGTACAGAGTCAATGTGAGGAGGCTATATACAGGAAGTACCAGTACAGAGTCAATGTGAGGAGGCTATATACAGGAAGTACCAGTACAGAGTCAATGTGAGGAGGCTATATACAGGAAGTAACATTACAGAGTCAATGTGAGGAGGCTATATACAGGAAGTACCAGTACAGAGTCAATGTGAGGAGGCTATATACAGGAAGTACCAGTAGAGAGTCAATGTGAGGAGGCTATATACAGGGAGGCGATGGAAGCTCTAAAATCATTTAAATGTCATTATTTCGTAATGAATTTAATGTAAAAAGAATTATTACGTGATTACTTTTGTAATAATGGAACAGAAACCAGTCGACCCACAGCACTAATGAGTCAGCAGGAGAAACATGCATTATCATTAACCTGAATGAATATATCAGAAGCATATATTATAATATACAGTATAAGCAATTAGTATTGGTTCATATGAAGCCAATTATTTAGATGGGTAAAGTGAGGTTTACATCATTCTGGTTGGGATCATATAGGAGTCAGTGACCGAGTCCCAATTGGCACCCTATTCTCTATGGGACAAAAGTATTGTATTACATTTGGCAGGCAGACAGGATCAGGCATCACTAATGGATCCAGACAGCAGTAATCCAGACCTTACTGTGGAAGACCGTGTGAATCGGTCATTTATTCACCAACTACAAGAAATACCACTCTGGCCCTGGTGGAGATTCCTGTCTGACACACACACACACACACACACACACACACACACACTACACACACACTACACACACACTACACACACACACACACACACACACACACACACACACTACACACACACACACACTGTGACGGCCCTGAATTAGTCTGAACCGTCTCATTACTTCCCCTTTAAATCCATATTAAATAACCAGCATCAGCTGCACAAAAGAGTTGATTGTGTTGTGACAGTGGCGCGAGAGAGGAAGGGTTCTACCCTCAGCTTGGAAGTTTGTTGAGACCCAGGCTGCGGTCCAAACACTTAAAAACACACCCTCATTCACTTACCCTCGCCTCATGCCCTTGGGGGAACCCCCGTCGCCATCTTGGCGGACAGTCCAAATGATTAGCCAAGCAAGGGAAGTTTGCAACGTAAGCCTCTCAGCCCTCGTTTTTAGTTGAGTTTGCGAGTGTACAATTATGTTCACTTCGGGGCCTGAAACTCCCCATAATTCAATTCGCGATGCTTGTACATCTGCTAAGAAAAGTCTGTCAACTTAAAACCTCAATGTCAATATGGAGAAGTCAACATACAAGTGGAAGTAAAAACTAATGTAAATAAGTTAGAAATTGTGCTACTAATTCACATGACAGAACAAACACATCTCGTAAAAGTAATTATGTTTTGCTTGGTTAGTTTTTGGAAAATGTAGAAATAAAATATTTTCCTTCTTCAGAAGTTCCATCTATGCAGGCTAACGTTAGTTATCTAATTAATTTGCTCCCCATCATACAGTAGGTGTATATTAATAATTATGTAATTAATATAAGTAGACATTACATCATAACTGACTGTAGCGCAGATAAAACACCCACAAGTTACTGGAGGCTGAAAACACAATCATTGCTGGATGAACAAGTGATGAATTTCTTGCAAGTGTACACTCGTCAGACGTCACGACACGTCATCAGAAGTGTCCAATTCATTTGAGGCCTGAGGGGATAGGGTGTGTCTTTTAAATGTTTGGACCGCAGCCCCAGTTTGTTTTGTTTGTAGTAAAAAGTGTGTAGCCGTGTGGCAGGATGAACCAGTACTGGATCTACTGTCTATTGTTGGACTACTGATCTACGTTGGTCTCCAGGATCAACCAGTACTGGATCTACTGTCTATTGTTGGACTACTGATCTACGTTGGTCTCCAGGATCAACCAGTACTGGATCTACTGTCTATTGTTGGACTACTGATCTACGTTGGTCTCCAGGATCAACCAGTACTGGATCTACTGTCTATTGTTGGACTACTGATCTACGTTGGTCTCCAGGATCAACCAGTACTGGATCTACTGTCTATTGTTGGACTACTGATCTACGTTGGTCTCCAGGATCAACCAGTACTGGATCTACTCATGTCTATTGTTGGACTACTGATCTACGTTGGTCTCCAGGATCAACCAGTACTGGATCTACTCATGTCTATTGTTGGACTACTGATCTACGTTGGTCTCCAGGATCAACCAGTACTGGATCTACTCATGTCTATTGTTGGACTACTGATCTACGTTGGTCTCCACTGTTTCTTCGTGGCCTTTCCCCTGCTGGAGATCTGTTGGTGGATTGGATTGTCTGACTGACCGACTGACTACAACTTTTTACATACGATATTTCATATGTTTTGGTGTGATTTACACCGTGATGATTTGTGTTCATTTGTAGTGACAGAGATGTGATACTCTTTATACTCTTTTGACCGAGAAAAAAGCGGCGTAACTTTAATAAACATAACTTTACCTTTCATTACTCTCCATCTCATTTACTCTCCCTCCCTCTATCCATCCTTGTATCTCGGTCACAAAATCCTAGCAAAACAGCACTGGAAAGCACACAGACAGAGTATTGTTCTTACCATTCATTGCTGCAGTTGGAGAGCACGAACGGCTAGAGGGAGCTCCTCTATTCAGCTGGCTAACTCAGACATCTGGGGAGGAGAGGAGAGAAGAGGAGAGGAGAGGAGAGGAGAGGAGAGGAGAGGAGAGGAGAGGAGAGGAGAGGTTTGTTTCAATAATTAACCCCCTATTTGACAAATTGGGAAAATGAAACAAAACATAAACAAAAGAGAATACAAATTGGCAGAATATCTCTACTCTGTCAGAGATACTAAACAGAGACAGATCCTGACCAGATACAGGCTCAGAATATCTCTACTCTGTCAGAGATACTAAACAGAGACAGATCCTGACCAGATACAGGCTCAGAATATCTCTACTCTGTCAGAGATACTAAACAGAGACAGATCCTGACCAGATACAGGCTCAGAATATCTCTACTCTGTCAGAGATACTAAACAGAGACAGATCCTGACCAGATACAGGCTCAGAATATCTCTACTCTGTCAGAGATACTAAACAGAGAAAGATCCTGACCAGATACAGGCTCAGAATATCTCTACTCTGTCAGAGATACTAAACAGAGACAGATCCTGACCAGATACAGGCTCAGAATATCTCTACTCTGTCAGAGATACTAAACAGAGACAGATCCTGACCAGATACAGGCTCAGAATATCTCTACTCTGTCAGAGATACTAAACAGAGACAGATCCTGACCAGATACAGGCTCAGAATATCTCTACTCTGTCAGAGATACTAAACAGAGACAGATCCTGACCAGATACAGGCTCAGAATATCTCTACTCTGTCAGAGATACTAAACAGAGACAGATCCTGACCAGATACACGCTCGGTGACCACCAACTGGCTATAGGAGAAGGAGACACACAGACATGGCTACCCAAAGAGGAGCGTGTATGTGGTCACTGCACGACAGGGGAGGTAGAAACAGAGATGCACTTTTTCCTCTATTGT
This sequence comes from Thymallus thymallus, assembly GCA_023634145.1. Classification (NCBI taxonomy): domain Eukaryota; kingdom Metazoa; phylum Chordata; class Actinopteri; order Salmoniformes; family Salmonidae; genus Thymallus; species Thymallus thymallus. The sequence continues at coordinate 94,290 of JAKYLM010000168.1, read as the reverse complement.
GAGAAATATTCCCAAATAACTAACATTACGTCATGCGTTGGGATTCATTGTTTACTTAGCTAGCTACAGTCGAATGCAAAAGTTTGGGCATCCCTGACAATTTCCATGATTTCCATTTATAAATAATTGGGTGTTTGGATCAGCAATTTCATTTTGATCTATCAAATAACTGATGGACACAGTAATATTTCAGTAGTGAAATGAGGTTTATTGGATTAACAGAAAATGTGCAATATGCATCAAAACGAAATTAGACAGGCACATAAATTTGGGCACCCCAACAGAAAAATCACATCAATATTTAGTAGAGCCTCCTTTTGCTAAAATAACAGCCTCTAGACGCTTCCTATAGCCTCTAATGAGTGTCTGGATTCTGGATGAAGGTATTTTGGACTATTCCTCCTTACAAAACATCTCCAGTTAGGTTTGATGGTTGCCGAGCATGGACAGCCCGCTTCAAATCATCCCACAGATTCTCAATGATATTCAGGTCTGGGGACTGGGATGGCCATTCCAGAACATTGTACTTGTTCCTCTGCATAAATGCCTGCGTAGATTTTGAGCAGTGTTTTGGGTCGTTGTCTTGTTGAAATATCCAGCCCCGGCGTAAATTCAACTTTGTGACTGATTCTTCAACATTATTCCCAAGAATCTGCTGATATTGAGTGGAATCCATGCGACCCTCAACTTTAACAAGATTCCCAGTACCGGCACTGGCCACACAGCCCCACAGCATGATGGAACCCCCACCAAATTTTACTGTGGGTAGCAAGTGTTTTTCTTGGAACGCTGTGTTCTTTTTCCCCCATGCATAACGCCCCTTGTTATGACCAAATAACTCAATCTTTGTTTCATCAGTCCACAGCACCTTATTCCAAAATGAAGCTGGCTTGTCCAAATGTGCGTTTGTGGCGTGTGTGCAGAAAAGGCTTCTTCCGCATCACTCTCCCGTACAGCTTCTCCTTGTGCAAAGTGCGCTGAATTGTTGAACGATGCACAGTGACACCATCTGCAGCAAGATGATGTTGTAGGTCTTTGGAGGTGGTCTGTGGGCTGTTTTTGACCGTTCTCACCATCCTTCGCCTTAGCCTCTCCGATATTTTACTTGGCTTGCCACTTCTGGCCTTAACAAGAACTGTGCCTGTGGTCTTCCATTTCCTCACTATGTTCCTCACAGTGGACACTGACAGCTTACATCTCTGCGATAGCTTTTTGTAGCCTTCCCCTAAACCATAATGTTGAACAATCTTTGTTTTCAGGTCATTTGAGAGTTGTTTTGAGGCCCCCATGTTGCCACTCTTCAGAGGAGAGTCAAAGAGAACAACAACTTGTAATTGGCCACCTTAAATACCTTTTCTCATGATTGGATGCACTTGTCTATGAAGTTCAAGGCTTAATGAGCTCACCAAACCAATTATGTGTTCCAATTAATCAGTGCTAAGTAGTTACAGGTATTCAAATCAACACAATGACAAGGGTGCCCAAATTTGCATAGCCTATTTTTCACATCTGATTTAATTTCATACAACTTAATATTGCTACACTAAAAATCTTTGTCTGGATAATACCCCAGTACTCAGCTTTTATTAGAAAATGAATGGCATGCCACTGTGATCATTTTCTGTGACGACAGAGTAAATTATTATGCAGCCTCAGAGGGGTGCCCAAACTTTTGCATACGACTGTAACTAGTTACATTTCTTAATAAAAGACTATCATCTTAGTGTGCCAGAGCGCAGAATAACTGATGAATTTCTGAACACTCAACACTCAACACCCGTTGAATATGACCGTGTCAGTAAACCGTAGGCAACAAAGTGTAATTCAATTGTTACCAGCAGCACAGTTACCGTCACCAACGCTCTGGATAACATGAAAACAGCCTAACCAGCTCTGCTAGGGTGAGTAACATGGTCAGAGTGGGGTGGTCAGTTACAGTATATGTGCTCTGGCACACAGACGAGAGTGTTCTGAAATCGGAGTAGATAGCCAGAGCAAATTTACCAGCTAGGTCTATCGACAGATGTCGCAGAGACATAAACATTCTATTGAAATAGTTACTTACATAGTGGAGTCTTTTTTTTAGACATGTAGCTAGCTAACCAATGAACCATAATACCAACTCATAACGTTACTACTACCCTGCTTGAATCTGCAGGTAACTAACCAGGTTCAATGTTCGCTAGCTAGCATTAGGCTATAACTAACAATGCAAATGGATCTCTGAAATATGAATAATATTACTATACAGATCATACACGTAACGTTAGCTAGCGAGCTAGACTCTCTCACCCGTATACATGGATGGATGCTTCTCCCTCTCTGTTATGGACGCCATGGTTGCCCTTAGTTTGAAGATGTAATCTGGAGACAGGTGTCTTTCTGACTCCGTCTGCATATTTGCAATCAAACGCCAGAATCTCCTTAGATATCACACTCTAATTCCACTGATTTCAAAAGTCTGTCCTCCAGGAAGTGGAGACCAACACTTATGCAGTTCTACTACGTGATATATTTTTTAAAAAGCCACGTTAGAAAGAATTACCTACACATACTCACCAGCCCATGCTATAGACAGACGCTTGCTACATGGCAGACTAATCTGAACTTGTCTCTCGGCATGTCCAGCCCACTCATTATCTCAGCCAATTATGGTTAGCAGGAAGGTGGCTAAACCAACTAGACTCGTAATTTAACAATTGTATTTGTATTTACAGATGGCATATAACTTTGTTATAAGGGCACATGAAAGTTCACATGTTCCAGGCATTTATGCCCAAAAACATATTTAGATATTTTTTTTAAATTTACGTTCAAATGGCGCTTCTGCTCTATAGCACAGATGGGATTATGTATCCTGCAACTCTTCTCCTCTCTCTTATCGCTTTTCTAGGTCAACTCTGGAATGGGTCACCTACACTACCTTTCTCACTGGAGCCCTGAGCTGGATGTATTCTTGTCTCATAGATATACTATGTTTTCAGACATTAACCTGATGGTCCACATACACCACATGACTGAGTGGACACAGTGGTTTACAGTTAATACTGGACACTTAACACTGTAAGTGGTTGTTTTACCACAGATGATGTCCAACAGAGTGGTATTGATTTTAACTAGGGTAGTAGGCTATATGCCTGAAGTCTCTCTCTCTCTCTCTCTCTCTCTCTCTCTCTCTCTGTCTGTCTGTCTGTCTGTCTGTCTGTCTGTCTGTCTGTCTGTCTGTCTGTCTGTGTGTGTGTGTGTGTTGACAGCAGGGCTGACTGACCTTTAGGGGACATAGATGTTCTATTGTTATGGTCAAATGATAAATAACGCCAGGGAAAGACTGGTTTGGTCTCCAATTCGACCCAGTAAAGCTACACTGCCCTCACATATCCTCACCAGGCCTTGTACTGCATATATATATATATCCTGGCGAGGATGTGTGAGGGCAGTGTAGCTTTACTGGGTCGAATTGGAGACCTGATTTTTTACAGCCTGAGAATAACCTGCCATTTGACAGAAGACTCGATGTTAGAGAAGAGACAGTAACCTATAATATAGCCTACATTAATTAGCCTAACAATTATAACCTGTAGAACTTGAATTTTAGAAACACTGACCTGGACAAACGATCCTATGTAGGCCTATATATATATTTATTAAACAATGTTATTATAGGCATACAGGCATGTCTTTTGTTCATAAAAGTCTTAAACCACCGTTTCTCGATCACACATACTGCACATCGCTTACCGTTCACTGCAAAGGAGGGTAGCGGCAGGCTCAGCGGCTGCTCGTCTCATCCTCTTCCTAGTTTAGGACAACATCTCTCCTGATGCCGTTATTCCTTCATTCCCACATAGAACACTGATGTCGTTCTGACCTGTTTGCGGTTTGGTTTATAACTCAGAGAGAGTAGGCTAGCTGCTTGAGCTGCGATGAATAAATAGATGATCCCCAGACCGCTATAAATCAGGATGGATGACGTCCGTCCGTGTCTCAGTGCAGAACCTGGGGGCGGGCCGAACTGGAAATGGGCGTGTCCGTCTAGCAGGACTCAAAGTGGTGCAGGTCCAGATACAAGTACAGCGAACACAGCTGTAGGAATAAGGAATCCTGTCCACTCCATTCATGACCTTTCTGCAACGTCTGCCTACTGAACGTGGCCCTGCATGGGTACTGTGCAGATGAACATTTACATATTACATTTGAGTCTTTTAACAAGAGGCTTTTATCCAGAGCAACTTACAGTGCATTCAAAATAAGATACACTATATATACAAAAGTATGTGGACACACCTTCAAATTAGTGGATTCGGCTAAATCAGCCACACCCGTTGCTGACAGGTGTATAAAATCGAGCACACAGCCATGCAATCTCCATAGACAAACATTAGCAGTAGAATGGCCTCACTGAAGAGCTCAGTGACTGAGTGACACAGTCCGACGGATGAATCTGGGTTTGGCGATGCCAGGAAAACGCTACGTGCCCGAATGCATAGTGCTAACTGTAAAGTTTGGAGGAGGAGGCTGTGTTTATGGTTTGGGCTAGGCCCCTTAGTTCCAGTGAAGGGAAATCTTAATCCTACATCATACAATTACATTCTGTGCTTCCAACTTTGTGGCAACCGTTTGGGGAAGGCCCTTTCCTGTTTCAGCATGACAATGTCCCCCGTGCACAAAGCGAGGTCCATACAGAAATGGTTTGTCGAGATCGGTGTGGAAGAACTTGACTGGCCTGCACAGAGACCTGAACTTAACCCCATCGAACACCTTTGGGATTAATTGGAATGCAGACTTTGAGCCAGGCCTAATCACCCAACATCAGTGTCTGACCTCAGTCTCTGCAGCAATGTTCCAACATCTAGTGGAAAGCCTTCCCAGAAGAGTGGAGGCTGTTATAGCAGCAAAAGGGGACCAACATATTATTTTGATGTATTTATTACAATAATTCAACGTCCATATAAATGTCAGCCAGAAGCTTATTTGCACCCCTAGTCCCAATACAAATACACACTAAAACAATACAATATACAAATATGTTACATCCAATAATATATCATTCTAACAACAACAACATCAACTTATTTGTGATAAAAACACTGTTGTCTTCCATGTGAGGAACCACAGATAACCCAGGGTTGAGCCATGTTTTACATTTACATTTTAAAGTACATATGCATTACATTCCAGTATGTTGTAGCTCTAACAGAGAAGGCAGATTGACCGTATTTGCTGTGTTGAAAAGTGACAAAGCAACCCCCTCTAGTTACTGTCCTCGTTATCCTGCAGGATATGAGCATGACATGCCGGCATAGAGGGGGAGGGACAAGACAATGAATATATATAACCAGGCAAGTCAGTTAACAAATTATTATTTACAATGACAGCCTAGGAACAGTGGGTTAACTGCCTTGTTCAGGGTCAGCTCAGGGATTCAATCCCCAAGCTGAACCCAACGTTCTAACCACTCGGCTACCTGCCACCCATCTTAAAGACAAGGCTGTCATCTCCATACTGCTTAAAGCTATCCAGACTGACAAGACCATACAGGATCTTAAAGACAAGGCTGTCATCTCCATACTGCTTAAAGCTATGCAGACCAAATAAATTCTGTTCATGAATGAAGTGAGCTAAAGGGTTGAGCTGCCGCTTCAAGGAGCGGGACTCTAACTCAGACGCTTATAAGAAATCCCGCTATGCCCTCCGACGAACCATCAAACAGGCAAAGCATCAATACAGGACTAAGAGCATGGCATTTAGATGGTGATAAAACGAGATATCAGACGTTGGTGGTCGATATAATCCAATAATAGTGAGAGACATATGAGGGGAGAGGAAGACATTCAGCCCCATACATTCAAGTTCATTGACATGTTTCCATATTATTGCATTTAAAGTTATTCCATTTACATAAGCAATCCACCCCCTCTGCCCTCTCTCCTGTCCCTCCTGAATATGGAACATCCACCCCCTCTGCCCTCTCTCCTGTCCCTCCTGAATATGAAACATCCACCCCCTCTGCCCTCTCCCCTGTCCCTCCTGAATATGAAACATCCACCCCCTCTGCCCTCTCCCCTGTCCCTCCTGAATATGGAACATCCACCCCCTCTACCCTCTCCCCTGTCCCTCCTGAATATGGAACATCCACCCCCTCTGCCCTCTCCCCTGTCCCTCCTGAATATGGAACATCCACCCCCTCTGCCCTCTCCCCTGTCCCTCCTGAATATGGAACATCCAGGGACATTAAAGGCAGAAATAGGAGAAGATTTCTTCAGCCGTGTCTCAGAGAAACAGAACAAATCAACATTAGAGTCATTCAATAAATGTTCTACCTGTTCACTCTTAGAAATAATGATATGAATGTCCTCCTAATATTCCTCTAGGCTTGGAACCAGGGTACCAGAATATTGTAGCCTGTTGGAACCAGGGTACCAGAGTATTGTAGCCTGTTGGAACCAGGGTACCAGAATATTGTAGCCTGTTGGAACCAGGGTACCAGAGTATTGTAGCCTGTTGGAACCAGGGTACCAGAGTAGTGTAGCCTGTTGAACGGTTTGAAAAAAGTTTAATGGTACAATATTTTCTAATAGCTGGGTTAAGAGAACTGAGTGAGAATTGATTATCTGCAGATTGCTCATTTTCTTGAAAAGCTATGTTAGTGACAGGGGTTATACTCACATACACAGAATGTCCTTCTCAGACAATATAGCCTACACAAATATAGATTATTTCAATCATTCATGTTCCACCATTTATCAATGATTTCGGTCTGGATGGCTAATTAGGGGGACTTTTCTATCGAGCTGTTGCCAGAGAATTGAATGTTAATTTCTCTACCATAACCCGCCTCAAATGTTGTTGCAGAGAATTTGGCAGTACGTCCAACCGGCCTCACAACCGGAGACCGCCGCGTGTAACCACGCCAGCCCAAGACCTCCACATCCGGCTTCTTCATCTGTGGGATCTTCTGAAATCAGCCACCCAGAGAGGTGATGATACTGAGGAGCTTTTCTGTCTGTAATAAAGCCCTTTGTGGGGAAAAACTCATTTTCATTGGCAGGGCCTGGCTCCACAGTCAGAAATTGTTGCATTTATATTTTTGTCCAGTATAAGTAAAAATACTTGAATGTACAAAAGGGCTTGCTCATGAACTTTGGACAATTTGGAGAATAGTTGCACTTCCAAAAAAGTGTTGTTTATTTTCAATATAAAGTCTAGGAATGTTGTGTTGTTATGCTTGCTTGTTTGATCAGCTACACATAGGGACAGAGCAGTGAGACAACAGTGCTGGTACGAACTCAAACCCAGACACAGAGAAACACAGCAAGCAGAGGTAAAGGTAAAACCAATCTTTTACTTAGTCTTAACAGAAACAAGAAAACCGCACAAGAGCACACTAATAAACACGAGACCTAAGCAAAGATACAGACCAACTGATGAGCCTAAATAACAAGACAACCAGGTGAACAGAGAAGGTAATTAAATACAGGTGAATCCAATAAGTCATAATCAGGGTAACCTGGAAACTTGAAAACAAGGTAAGGATGCCCTCCAGTGGTGATCTAAGGAAACAACAACCAAATAAAACAAACTGACAGAACAGGTAGACAACGTGACAGACCCTCTGCTTTAGACACACAGGGACAGAACAGGGCAGACAACGTGACAGACCCTCTGCTTTAGACACACAGGGACAGAGCAGGGCAGACAACGTGACAGACCCTCTGCTTTAGACACACAGGGACAGAGCAGGGCAGACAACGTGACAGACCCTCTGCTTTAGACACACAGGGACAGAGCAGGGCAGACAACGTGACAGACCCTCTGCTTTAGACACACAGGGACAGAGCAGGGCAGACAACGTGACAGACCCTCTGCTTTAGACACACAGGGACAGAGCAGGGCAGACAACCTGACAGACCCTCAGCTTTAGACACACAGGGACAGAACAGGGCAGACAACCTGACAGACCCTCTGCTTTAGACACACAGGGACAGAACAGGGCAGACAACGTGACAGACCCTCAGCTTTAGACAATAAAACCCTTCCAATAATAGAGAGGTCAGGCTGGAGCCAATTATTTAAGATGGATTTAGTTTTATTTAATCTCTGAGAGAAATTGAGATGTTGACGGACAATATTGTTTTTCGCCTTAATATTTCACATTATCTTTCACTGGAATATTCTCAATAGATTGGTCATTTGAGTTACATATGGAAAATATTTCACATGTATTTAATTAAGTTCCAGAGCAGAAGTTGATTTGATAATATAAAGTGTAATATCGTCTGCTAACTGAGATATTTTAATTTATTTTCCAAATATTAAAATACCTTTTGATTCAGAGTTGTTTAAAATGCTAATAGATAGTTATTCTACAACTAAAATGAATAAGAAAGGTGAAATAGAGAAACCCTGGCGTACACTATGGTGAATATTAAATATTTTAGATATGTACGATTCATCAAAATAGAACTATTAATATCTTTATTAAACATATTGATAACAGAGACAAAGCTAGTCCCGAAATACAGTGAATGTATTAGGAACTTGTGTTCTATTGTATCAAATGATTTACAAAAGTGGAGGAAGAAAATAATATCCTTGGAGTCAACTGAATCAGTCAAGTCTTAAACTACCCAAATGTTACAGTGTAATCAGTCAAGTCTAAAACTACCCTAATGTTACAGTGTAATCAGTCAAGTCTAAAACTACCCTAATGTTACAGTGTAATCAGTCAAGTCTTAAACTACCCTAATGTTACAGTGTAATCAGTCAAGTCTTAAACTACCCTAATGTTACAGTGTAATCAGTCAAGTCTAAAACTACCCTAATGTTACAGTGTAATCAGTCAAGTCTTAAACTACCCTAATGTTACAGTGTAATCAGTCAAGTCTTAAACTACCCTAATGTTACAGTGTAATCAGTCAAGTCTAAAACTACCCTAATGTTACAGTGTAATCAGTCAAGTCTTAAACTACCCTAATGTTACAGTGTAATCAGTCAAGTCTAAAACTACCCTAATGTTACAGTGTAATCAGTCAAGTCTTAAACTACCCTAATGTTACAGTGTAATCAGTCAAGTCTAAAACTACCCTAATGTTACAGCTGATAAGGCAACCTTTCATGAAACCAGTTTGGGTTTAATTAATAAGGTGGTTTAGGCCCATTTGAAGTCTATTAGCATATTCTAACGTTATCAATGTATCATCTGTAGTTAATAATGTAATAGGTCTCCAATTATCTATGAAAAGGGGATCTTTATCAGGTTTTGATATTAAGGAAATATCCCCTTGTTTCATGATAGTAATCACCCCACATTTAGCTAGGCATTCCTGGAACATTGAATACTGGTCACTCTAAATGTTCCCAAAACTATAAATACAATTCCACAGAAAGACCATCTGTTCCAGGTTCTTAGCCCTTCTTCAAAGATGTATTATTTCTCTAATCTCAACTATAGAAAACTCATCTTCACATATGGACTTGAACTCATCAGAAATAATTGGAACTTGGACATGTTTCATAAAGTGTTCAAATTCAATCCCAATAAAATTGGATTTATACAGATTTTAAAAGAAATAATACACAAGGTTAGAGATGACCTTACACAAGGTTAGAGATGACCTTACACAAGGTTAGAGATGATCTTACACAAGGTTAGAGATGACCTTACACAAGGTTAGAGATGATCTTACACAAGGTTAGAGATGATCTTACACAAGGTTAGAGATGATCTTACACAAGGTATTGCCAATATTTAAGGCAGAAAGAGATTTTATCTTATAGTTCCTTTTTTCAAGAGCAACCCATTTAGCTCTGGATCGGATAGCTATTTATTTATTTATTATTTAACCTTTATTCAACTAGCCAAGTCAGTTAAGAACAGACTCTTATTTACAATGACGTCCTACACCGGCCAAACCCGAACAGCGCTGGGCCAATTGTGCGCCGCACCATGGGACTCCCAATCACGGCCGGTTGTGATACAGTCTGGATTCAAACCAGGTTGTCTGTAGTGACACCTCTAGTACTGAGATGTAGTGTCTTAGACCACTGAACCAGGTTGTCTGTAGTGACTCCTCTAGTACTGAGATGCAGTGTCTTAGACCACTGAACCAGGTTGTCTGTAGTGACTCCTCTAGCACTGAGATGCAGTGTCTTAGACCACTAAACCAGGTTGTCTGTAGTGACTCCTCTAGCACTGAGATGCAGTGTCTCAGACCACTGAACCAGGTTGTCTGTAGTGACTCCTCTAGCACTGAGATGTAGTGTCTTAGACCACTGAACCAGGTTGTCAGTAGTGACTCCTCTAGTACTGAGATGCAGTGTCTTAGACCACTGAACCAGGTTGTCTGTAGTGACTCCTCTAACACTGAGATGCAGTGTCTTAGACCACTGAACCAGGTTGTCTGTAGTGACTCCTCTAGCACTGAGATGCAGTGTCTTAGACCACTGAACCAGGTTGTCTGTAGTGACTCCTCTAGTACGGAGATGCAGTGTCTTAGACCACTGAACCAGGTTGTCTGTAGTGACTCCTCTAGCACTGAGATGCAGTGTCTTAGACCACTGAACCAGGTTGTCTGTAGTGACTCCTCTAGCACTGAGATGTAGTGTCTTAGACCACTGAACCAGGTTGTCTGTAGTGACTCCTCTAGCACTGAGATGTAGTGTCTTAGACCACTGAACCAGGTTGTCTGTAGTGACGCCTCTAGCACTGAGATGCAGTGTCTTAGACCACTGAACCAGGTTGTCTGTAGTGACTCCTCTAGTACTGAGATGCAGTGTCTTAGACCACTGAACCAGGTTGTCTGTAGTGACTCCTCTAACACTGAGATGCAGTGTCTTAGACCACTGAACCAGGTTGTCTGTAGTGACTCCTCTAGCACTGAGATACAGTGTCTTAGACCACTGAACCAGGTTGTCAACAGATTCCAACCCATCCTCTGACTTGTTACTGCTAGCTTCAACAGATTCCAACCCATCCTCTGACTTGTTACTGCTAGCTTCAACAGATTCCAACCCATCCTCTGACTTGTTACTTTTAGCTTCAACAGATTCCAACCCATCCTCTGACTTGTTACTGCTAGCTTCAACAGATTCCAACCCATCCTCTGACTTGTTACTGCTAGCTTCAACAGATTCCAACCCATCCTCTGACTTGTTACTGCTAGCTTCAACAGATTCCAACCCATCCTCTGACTTGTTACTGCTAGCTTCAACAGATTCCAACCCATCCTCTGACTTGTTACTGCTAGCTTCAACAGATTCCAACCCATCCTCTGACTTGTTACTGCTAGCTTCAACAGATTCCAACCCATCCTCTGACTTGTTACTGCTAGCTTCAACAGATTCCAACCCATCCTCTGACTTGTTACTGCTAGCTTCAACAGATTCCAACCCATCCTCTGACTTGTTACTGCTAGCTTCAACAGATTCCAACCCATCCTCTGACTTGTTACTGCTAGCTTCAACAGATTCCAACCCATCCTCTGACTCCCTCTGACTCCCTCCAATCCTTCTCCCTTAACCAATTACTGACTGCTTCTGAAAATATTACACTTTTCCAAGACAAAATCTCTTTTTTGCCTGTCTTTCTCAAATGAAGACATTAGTTTTCCTGTTGGTAGATGGAGCTCCTTAGCCGGATGAGAAAATTCATTTGTCAGCTGGCGGATATGCAATGATATGCAGACATTGTGATGCGATTCAAGATCAATAAATGGATTGAACATCAATAAATGTTGTTGACACATTAAACCAATACAAAAGAAATGCATTACTTTGACTGATGCATTTTCAAATTATTTCCATCTTATTTGATTGATTCATGGTGCAGTAGACACATTTGACCAGAAGATGGCAGTAGATGGTAAATGAGAAGCTGACACCCTCAGCAGGTCAGTGCTGTATGGACCTGATATGAGAAGCTGACACCCTCAGCAGGTCAGTGCTGTATGGACCTGATATGAGAAGCTGACACCCTCAGCAGGTCAGTGATGTATGGACCTGATATGAGAAGCTGACACCCTCAGCAGGTCAGTGCTGTATGGACCTGATATGAGAAGCTGACACCCTCAGCAGGTCAGTGCTGTATGGACCTGATATGAGAAGCTGACACCCTCAGCAGGTCAGTGATGTATGGACCTGATATGAGAAGCTGACACCCTCAGCAGGTCAGTGTTGTATGGACCTGATATGAGAAGCTGACACCCTCAGCAGGTCAGTGCTGTATGGACCTGATATGAGAAGCTGACACCCTCAGCAGGTCAGTGCTGTATGGACCTGATATGAGAAGCTGACACCCTCAGCAGGTCAGTGCTGTATGGACCTGATATGAGAAGCTGACACCCTCAGCAGGTCAGTGATGTATGGACCTGATATGAGAAGCTGACACCCTCAGCAGGTCAGTGATGTATGGACCTGATATGAGAAGCTGACACCCTCAGCAGGTCAGTGATGTATGGACCTGATATGAGAAGCTGACACCCTCAGCAGGTCAGTGATGTATGGACCTGATATGAGAAGCTGACACCCTCAGCAGGTCAGTGATGTATGGACCTGATATGAGAAGCTGACACCCTCAGCAGGTCAGTGCTGTATGGACCTGATATGAGAAGCTGACACCCTCAGCAGGTCAGTGCTGTATGGACCTGATATGAGAAGCTGACACCCTCAGCAGGTCAGTGATGTATGGACCTGATATGAGAATCTGACACCCTCAGCAGGTCAGTGCTGTATGGACCTGATATGAGAATCTGACACCGTCAGCAGGTCAGTGTAATTCACCATTATAACAAGGAAAACGTTTTATTACTAAAACCAGTGGCGACCCGTAATTCAGGTTAGGAGGGGCTGTTTTGCATGTTGGCATTAATACGTGTCACATATCAGTTTGCAAAAACAATACAAAAATATAAAACTGCATACAAACATGATCTCTTTTTTGCTGTCTTGAGTAAGGCAGCTCCAAAATTCAGGTGTTTCGGCCTAGCTCAGTGCTTTCTGTGGTGGTGTTTCAGCCTAGCTCAGTGCTTTCTGTGGTGGTGGGGCAGCCAGTGGAAAATACAGAGCGTAGGGGTTGGTAATGTTCTCTAGCTGCACCGTGATTGGCTCAGTGTTCTTCATGGGGAAACTACGTCACTGCAAAATCTACAAGTAGAGCAAGAAGGCTCAAGGTCATTTGGTGCTGCCATAGAGTTACATTAGAAGTGCCCATCCAAGAAGGCTCAAGGTCATTTGGTGCTGCCATAGAGTTACATTAGAAGTGCCCATCCAAGAAGGCTCAAGGTCATTTGGTGCTGCCATAGAGTTACATTAGAAGTGCCCATCCAAGAAGGCTCAAGGTCATTTGGTGCTGCCATAGAGTTACATTAGAAGTGCCCATCCAAGAAGGCTCAAGGTCATTTGCCCCAGATACAATTTCATCAAATCACGTTATACCTACTGTAGCTTTGATTGGACTGATCATGTCATCCGGTCTGCAATCACTCATTCACTCAGGACTTATTCATTCAGCACTCATTCATTCAAGACTGTATTTACACTGGGGACCAAAAGTTTGGAATATTACTCATTCAAGGCTTTGTCTTTATTTGCACTATTTTTTACATTGTAGAATAAAAGTGAAGACATCAAAACTATGACATAACACATATGGAATCATGTAGTAACCAAAAAAGTGTTAAACAAATCAAAATATATTTTATATTTCAGATTCTTCAAAGTAGCCACCCTTTGCCTTGATGACAGCTTTGCACACTCATGGCATTCTCTCAACCAGTATTGTTACAGTACAGTTGTTATATCATATTTCGTGCAATATTGTAAGTAATTATTGGACTTAACTTATGTAGTCATTCACTCAGGACTGAATAGTAGTATCCTGTCAGTAGTATATGTTTTCATTGCTTTTAGTATATTGAATGTGAAATATGTGCATTTATCTGTAATTAAACCCTGTACTAGGGACTGTATTTTTTATGATATACCCTAATTTGTATCATACCCACATTTAGCTATTTAAGTATCTCTTCCTGTCATTTACTGTACATTTAATTGATTTAAGCATGCATATATTCAAATATTCATTTACCTGTATATTTAACCAGACTGTATATTAAGTAAACTATATTACCCTCACTTATATCATACGCACATTTAGCTATTTAAGTATCTTTCTCTGCCATCGACCTGTATAGTATAGTTAACCATCGACCTGTATAGTATAGTTAACCATCGACCTGTATAGTATAGTTAACCATCGACCTGTATAGTATAGTTAACCATCGACCTGTATAGTATAGTTAACCATCGACCTGTATAGTATAGTTAACCATCGACCTGTATAGTTAACCATGCAGATATTTTTTTCTATATCAACTTGCAATAATTGTATAATTGTCTCACCTAACACTCTGTAACAATGTATAGTGTACATATTCAGCCATTCACCCATACTATGCAATGCCGTTTATAGCTTTTTGCAATCCAGACTTCTTGTATTTTTATACTTTTTCATACTGCCGCTCTATGTATCATGTATCTGTCTTTTGTGTATTTCGTTCTGTCATTTTGCACCTGCCCTGTGTTTTTTATATGTGTATAAAACAATACAATTCAGCACACAATAACAAAATAAACATATTTAATAAAAGCATCACATTCAACTACATAGAGGTCCTCAATACTGTAAACTGAGTGGCACCAGAACATCTAGCTGCAGTGAACTCTGCAGATTGTTCCACAAATTAGGGGCAAAAACTAATCTGAGGAGACTGGAGGGATCTCTAGTGTTATCCATTCCAGACGAGACTGAAGGGATCTCTAGTGTTATCCATTCCAGACGAGACTGAAGGGATCTCTAGTGTTATCCATTCCAGACGAGACTGAAGGGATCTCTAGTGTTATCCATTCCAGACGAGACTGAAGGGATCTCTAGTGTTATCCATTCCAGACGAGACTGAAGGGATCTCTAGTGTTATCCATTCCAGACGAGACTGAAGGGATCTCTAGTGTTATCCATTCCAGACGAGACTGAAGGGATCTCTAGTGTTATCCATTCCAGACGAGACTGAAGGGATCTCTAGTGTTATCCATTCCTGTGGAGACTGAAGGAATCTCTAGTGTTATCCATTCCAGACGAGACTGAAGGGATCTCTAGTGTTATCCATTCCAGACGAGACTGAAGGGATCTCTAGTGTTATCCATTCCAGACGAGACTGAAGGGATCTCTAGTGTTATCCATTCCAGACGAGACTGAAGGGATCTCTAGTGTTATCCATTCCAGACGAGACTGAAGGGATCTCTAGTGTTATCCATTCCTGTGGAGACTGAAGGAATCTCTAGTGTTATCCATTCCAGACGAGACTGAAGGGATCTCTAGTGTTATCCATTCCAGACGAGACTGAAGGGATCTCTAGTGTTATCCATTCCAGACGAGACTGAAGGGATCTCTAGTGTTATCCATTCCAGACGAGACTGAAGGGATCTCTAGTGTTATCCATTCCAGACGAGACTGAAGGGATCTCTAGTGTTATCCATTCCAGACGAGACTGAAGGGATCTCTAGTGTTATCCATTCCAGACGAGACTGAAGGGATCTCTAGTGTTATCCATTCCAGACGAGACTGAAGGGATCTCTAGTGTTATCCATTCCTGTGGAGACTGAAGGAATCTCTAGTGTTATCCATTCCAGACGAGACTGAAGGGATCTCTAGTGTTATCCATTCCAGACGAGACTGAAGGGATCTCTAGTGTTATCCATTCCAGACGAGACTGAAGGGATCTCTAGTGTTATCCATTCCAGACGAGACTGAAGGGATCTCTAGTGTTATCCATTCCAGACGAGACTGAAGGGATCTCTAGTGTTATCCATTCCTGTGGAGACTGAAGGAATCTCTAGTGTTATCCATTCCAGACGAGACTGAAGGGATCTCTAGTGTTATCCATTCCAGACGAGACTGAAGGAATCTCTAGTGTTATCCATTCCAGACGAGACTGAAGGGATCTCTAGTGTTATCCATTCCAGACGAGACTGAAGGGATCTCTAGTGTTATCCATTCCAGACGAGACTGAAGGGATCTCTAGTGTTATCCATTCCAGACAAGACTGAAGGGGTCTCTAGTGTTCTCCATTCCTGAGGAGACTGGAGGGATCTCTAGTGTTCTCCATTCCTGAGGAGACTGGAGGGATCTCTAGTGTTCTCCATTCCTGTGGAGACTGAAGGGTTCTCTAGTGTTATCCATACCTGTGGAGACTGAAGGGTTCTCTAGTGTTATCCATTCCTGTGGAGACTGAAGGGTTCTCTAGTGTTATCCAATCCTGTGGAGACTGAAGGGTTCTCCAGTGTTATCCATTCCTGTGGAGACTGGAGGGTTCTCTAGTGTTATCCATTCCTGAGGAGACAGGAGGGTTCTCTAGTGTTATCCATTCCTGAGAAGACTGGAGGGTTCTCTAGTGTTCTCCATTCCTGTGGAGACTGAAGGGTTCTCCAGTGTTCTCCATTCCTGAGAACAGGTTTTGGTAACTCTTAATTAATGAAGTTACATATAGAGGGAGTTTCTGTAGGATTACTTAGTAAATAAAAAAAAGAGAATGCAGCTCTCTCCGGTAAAGCGGCCTTTACTGGTTCTAACAGCAGACCTATCAGCTTGCTGGCATATATTTTATAAAAAAATAATTTAAAAAAGTACCTTTATTTAACTAGGCAAGTCAGTCAAGAACACATTTTCATTCTCAATGACGTCCTACACCGGCCAAACTCGAACAGCGCTGGGCCAATTGTGCGCCGCCCCATGGGACTCTCAATCACGGCCGGTTGTGATATAGTCTGGATTAGAACTATGTTGTCTGTAGTGACTCCTCTAGTACTGAGATGCAGTGTCTTAGACCACTGAACCAGGTTGTCTGTAGTGACTCCTCTAGTACTGAGATGCAGTGTCTTAGACCACTGAACCAGGTTGTCTGTAGTGACTCCTCTAGCACTGAGATGCAGTGTCTTAGACCACTGAACCAGGTTGTCTGTAGTGACTCCTCTAGCACTGAGATGCAGTGTCTTAGACCACTGAACCAGGTTGTCTGTAGTGACTCCTCTAACACTGAGATGTAGTGTCTTAGACCACTGAACCAGGTTGTCTGTAGTGACTCCTCTAGCACTGAGATGCAGTGTCTTAGACCACTGAACCAGGTTGTCTGTAGTGACTCCTCTAGTACTGAGATAGTGTCTTAGACCACTGAACCAGGTTGTCTGTAGTGACTCCTCTAGCACTGAGATGCAGTGTCTTAGACCACTGAACCAGGTTGTCTGTAGTGACTCCTCTAGTACTGAGATGCAGTGTCTTAGACCACTGAACCAGGTTGTCTGTAGTGACTCCTCTAGCACTGAGATGTAGTGTCTTAGACCACTGAACCAGGTTGTCTGTAGTGACTCCTCTAGCACTGAGATGCAGTGTCTTAGACCACTGAACCAGGTTGTCTGTAGTGACTCCTCTAGCACTGAGATGTAGTGTCTTAGACCACTGAACCAGGTTGTCTGTAGTGACACCTCTAGTACTGAGATGCAGTGTCTTAGACCACTGAACCAGGTTGTCTGTAGTGACACCTCTAGTACTGAGATGCAGTGTCTTAGACCACTGAACCAGGTTGTCTGTAGTGACTCCTCTAGCACTGAGATGCAGTGTCTTAGACCACTGAACCAGGTTGTCTGTAGTGACTCCTCTAGCACTGAGATACAGTGTCTTAGACCACTGAACCAGGTTGTCTGTAGTGACTCCTCTAGTACTGAGATACAGTGTCTTAGACCACTGAACCACTTGGGAGCCCATGATTCACTGCCTGGAACAGGCAGTAATCTCTTAATGATTACTACTCCCCTCACAATTAACACTTGCGCGCGTGTGTGTGTGTGTGTGTGTGTGTGTGTGTGCGTGTGTGTGCGTGTTTGTTTTCTCTACACACACACACACACACACACACACACACACACACACACACACACACACACACACACACACAAACACACACACACAGAACCACATCAGAGCCGTTTTCATTCCCTTGGGAAAATACTAATGATTATATTCTAAATCACATGAAGTCACAAAGAAATTAGTTTGGGGCTTTTAGCATATTTTCATTATTGAGTCCTGAACCGTTTCTGCATAGAATTAGAAATGACAAGACAGAAGGGATTGGATTGTCTTTGGACTGAGTGCTATAATATAACAGAATACCATCCTATCTCTATACAGCCTATAACAGAATACCATCCTATCTCTATACAGCCTATAACAGAATACCATCCTATCTCTATACAGCCTATAACAGAATACCATCCTATCTCTATACAGCCTATAACAGAATACCATCCTATCTCTATACAGCCTATAACAGAATACCATCCTATCTCTATACAGCCTATAACAGAATACCATCCTATCTCTATACAGCCTATAACATAATATCATCCTATCTCTATACAGCCTATAACAGAATACCATCCTATCTCTATACAGCCTATAACAGAATACCATCCTATCTCTATACAGCCTATAACAGAATACCATCCTATCTCTATACAGCCTATAACAGAATATCATCCTATCTCTATACAGCCTTTAACAGAATACCATCCTATCTCTATACAGCCTATAACAGAATATCATCCTATCTCTATACAGCCTTTAAAAGAATACCATCCTATCTCTTTTATAACAGTATCATGTTAGCAGTTAAATCAACTAGTGATATCATGTTAGCAGTCAATATCAACTAGGGATATCATGTTAGCAGTTAAATCAACTAGTGATATCATGTTAGCAGTTAATATCAACTAGGGATATCATGTTAGCAGTCAATATCAACTAGGGATATCATGTTAGCAGTCAATATCAACTAGGGATATCATGTTAGCAGTTAATATCAACTAGGGACCTGTATGCAGTGGAGGATGCAGGATCAGATGGAAAGCATGATCTGTCTGTAGCCTTTTTCTTCTCCACAAATATCCTAATTAATTCACCAGAATATGTTACTTCTTCATGCCATAAGTATTGAAGGTAGTGTGATTTTCCAGCTATCTTTAGATATATAGCCAATACCAAATCAAATCAAATCAAGTTGTATTGGTCACATACATGTGTTTAGCAGATTTTGCGGTGTAGCGAAATGCTTGTTCTTCTAGCTCCGACAGTGCAGTAATATCTAACAAGTAATATCTAACAAGTAATATCTAACAAGTAATATCTAACAATTTCCAAACATATATAAGTAAGGAATGGAATTAATAATATACATAATATAGACCTTTTCAACTGCTAATTAATGCAAATATCTAATCAGCCAATCACATTGCAGCTACTCAATGCATTTAGGCATGTAGACATGGTCAAGATGATCTGCTGAAGTCAGAATGGGGAAGAAAGGTGATTTAAGTGACTTTGAACGTGGCATGGTTGTTCAAAACTACCACAACTATTGCTGATGGTGAACTGAGGGTTAATGTGACTCCTTCATGTTTTGTTATGGAATTATTCTAATCGAAGGAGAGAGACTTTAGGTTTCTTCAAAACAATTTAACTTTATTATTGAATTACTGCAGTAATGGAGTTGGTCAGCAACCACCCTGGAGGTGGGAACGCAACGAGTAGAACTGAGCCACAGCTACAGCAGGTTCTGGTTCTGATGGAAGATAGGATGTGCGTTTTTGTGATTGGAAGAGTGTGATGATTAAAGGGAGTGAAAAACGAAATGCCAGAGAACATGTGTGTCTGGGAGGAGGAGTTGTGACAGAGAGTTTTACATTTTGTGCAGATATGGGATATACAGCGGGTGAAAAAAGTATTGAACACGTCACCATATTTCCCAGTAAATATATTTCCAAAGGTGCTATTGACATGAAAGTTTCACCAGATGTTGGCAACAACCCAATTAATACATACATACAAAGAAACCAAAACAAATAAGTTCAGAAATTAAGTTCTGTGCAATAATGTGAAATGACACAGGGGAAAAGTATTGAACACATGAAGAAAGGGAGATTCAAAAAGGCATGGAAAGCCAAGACAACAGCTGAAAACTATCAGTAATTAAAAAGCAATCCAGCCCCCTGTCAGTGCAAATTAATATCAGCTGGTTCAGTCCCAACTGATGGCCTACAAAAAGGTCTCATTGCCAAGGTGTCACACAAGACACATCTCATGATGGGTAAAAGCAAAGAGCTCTCAAGAAATTTTACCTAATTGTTGCAAAACATAATGATGGCATTGGTTATAGGCACATTTCTAAGTTTCTGAATGTTCAAGTGAGCACTGTTGGGGCCATAATACGGAAGTGGAAAGACAATCATTTCACCATAAATTTGCCTCGACCAGGTGCTCCTCGCAGGATTTCTGTCAGAGGAGTGAAAAGAATAATCAGAAAAGTTGTCCAAGAGCCAAGGACCACTTGTGGAGAGCTTCAAAAAGACCTGCAATTAGCAGGTACTGTTGTCTCAAAGAAAACATTATGTAATGCACTCCACCGCCATGGCCTGTATGCACGCTCACCACGCAAGACTCCATTGCTGAAAAAAAGCATGTTGAAGCTTGTTTAAAGTTTGCTGCACAACATTTGGAAAAGCCAGTGAAATACTGGGAGAATATAGTGTGGTCAGATGAGAGCAAAATTTGGATGTCATAATACACACCATGTTTGGAGGAGAAATGGCACTTCACATCACCCTAAAAACACCATACCAACAGTGAAGTTTGGAGGTGGGAGCATCATGGTGTGGGACTGCTTTTCAGCAAATGGTACTGGCAAACTTCACATAATTGAAGGAAGGATGAATGGGCAAATTTACGAGGAGCACCTGGTCGAGGCAAATTTATGGTGAAATGATTGTCTTTCCACTTCCGTATTATGGCCCCAACAGTGCTCACTGGAACATTCAGAAGTTTAGAAATGCGCCTATAACCAATGCCATCATTATGTTTTGCAACAGTTAGGTTCCGAATGTCTTGAGACAGCTCTTTGCTTTTACCCATCATGAGATGTGTCTTGTGTGACACCTTGGCAATGAGACCTTTTAGTAGGCCATCAGTTGGGACTGAACCAGCTGATATTAATTTGCACTGACAGGGGGCTGGATTGCTTTTTAATTACTGATAGTTTTCAGCTGTTGTCTTGGCTTTCCATGCCTTTTTGAACCTCCCTTTCTTCATGTGTTCAATACTTTTTCCCTGTGTCATTTCACATTATTACACATAACTTAATTTCTGAACTTATTTGTTTTGGTTTATTTGTATGTATGGATTACTTGGGTTGTTACCAACATCTGGTGAAACTTTCATGTTAATAGCACCTTTGGAAATATATTTACTGAGAAAAATGGTGACGTGTTCAATACTTATTTCACCCGCTGTACATTTTTAAATAAATTACAAATATAATGAATTTATTTATTGTTCTATCATAATGGAACGGTCCCTAACCAAGCAGCTATGAAAAAACACAGGGCAGGTGCAAAATGCCAGAACGAAATACACAAAAGACATATACCCGATACATGATACATAGAGCGGCAGTATGAAAAAGTCTGGAGTGCAAAAAGCTATAAAAAGACATTGCATAGTATGAGTGAATGACTAATTATGTACACTATACATTGTTACAGAGTGTTAGGTGAAAAAATGATACAAATATTGCAAGTTGATATAGATAAATAAGGAGTATTTGCATGTTTAACTATACTATACAGGTCGATGGCAGAGAAATACTTAAATAGCTAAAAGTGCGTATGATATAAGTGAGGGTAATAATAGTTTACTTAATATACAGACTGGTTAAATGTACAGGTAAGTGAATATTTGCCTGGTTAAATTAACTGTACAGGTAAATGACAGGAAGAGATACTTAAATAGCTAAATGTGTGTATGATATAATTTAGGGTAATAATAGTAATTCCCTTAAAATACAGATAAATGCACGTATTGCACATTCGATATACTAAAAGCAATGAAAAAAGATACAACTGACAGGATACTAATATGCATTCCTGAGTGAATGACTACGTAAGTTCAGTCCAAGAATTACTTACAATATTGCACGTGATATGATATAACAACTGTATATGAGTATGTATATACAGACCTGTATGAATAAATAGGTCCTGAGTGAATGAGTGATTACAGACCAGAGTTACTCACGGATGCATAATTTGTTAAACTACGTCCTAACACCCCAACAGTTCCAGGTAAATGTGTGGCAGGAAGGACCTCCTGTAGCGCTCTCTGGCACACCGTGGTGGGATCAGTCTGTGACTGAAAGTACTCCTCTGCGTCATAACCATGGCATGCAGAGGGTGGGTGACGTTGTCCATGATGGCCAGCAGGATCCGTCTCTCCTCCACCTCCTCTAGTGTCAAGGCTCATCCCCAGAACAGAGCTAACCTTCCTGATCAGCTTATTTACCCGAGAAGCATCACCGGCTTTGATGTTTGCTCCCCAGCACACCAGTGTAAAAAAGATGGCACTAGCCAACACAGACAGGTAGAAAGTATGCAGTAGTTTACTGCACACGTTGAAGGACCTGAGCCTCCTCAGAAAGTAGAGTCGGCTCTGGCCCTTTTTGTACAGAGCCCCGGTGTTCCCAGCCCATTCCAGCCTGTTGTCTATATGGACTCCCAGGAACTTGTATGACCCAACCATGTTTCAGAGTTATATCTGAAGTCCGAGGTGTAGAGGGTGAACAGGAAGGGGGACAGGACCGGTCCCTGGGGGGCCCCTGTATTGCTCACTGCCCGTTCCGCACAAAAAAACACTCACAGTGCTACCTGCGTTGTCCAGGTGAGCGAGGGCTAACCTTTCCAGGGTCTTCATGATGTGGGACGTTAGCGCTACAGGTCAGAAGTCATTCAGGATAGTGGGATGCGCCTTCTTGGGCACTGGGACCATGCAGGATGTTTTCCCCAGCACAGGGACCCTTTCTAGGCACAGGCTAAGGTTGAAGCATAGCTGGAGTATTCCACACAGCTGGTCAGCACAGACCCTCAGCACCCTTGGGCTGATGCCATCAGGGCCTGCCGCTTTCCACTGATGTAGTCTCTCCAGCTCTCTCTTCACTTGGTTGGTGGTGAAAGCCCGCCCAGGTGGGGAGGTGGGGGGAAGGGGGGTGTTGAGGATCAGTCCAGAGGTAGCAGGGGTGAAGGGGGGGGGGGGGGGGTCGCTGATTGTCTCAACAGAGGTGTCGTGATTTTTTAATCAGGTTCGATATTGGCTCTGTCCACCTCCCCTCCAACTTTTCCAGACCACACACCCTCACGGCTGTCCCACCCCCCCCCCCCCTCTTTGCACATGACACCTCTGTTGAGACAATCAGCGACCCCACCTCCACCCCTGCTCCCTCTGGACTGATCCTCAACACCTCCTGTCCTGGGTCCCTTCCACACCTCTCTCACCTGGCTCTGGCTCAGCTGTACCCAATTCACCTGAGCCACCCATACACTAAGGAGAAGTCCTTATCTGTTGTATGTGTCTACTGTTAGTAGTCTATATGCAGCCAAGACAGAAAGATAAACACGGTCAGAGACCCACTAAATCATCACCGCCCCCTCTAGATTCTGAGCCTGCCTGGCAGAGTTGGTCCAACAAAGCCAAAGCCTCCAGATGGGTAAGCATAATATACAAGGAAATTCTCAAAGCTGCTAATGAGAACCTTGACGACCTTGAACTGAATAAGATTTTAACAAGGTTGTCCACTGTCTGCATATCTATTTATTATGGCCATTGAAATGTTAGCTATTAAAATCAGATCCAACAATAATATCAAGGGATTAGAAATCCAGGGTTTAAAAACAAATGATGTCATTGTACGCTGATGATTCATGTTTTATTTTAAATCCACAATTATAATCCCTTCACAGCCTCATAGAGGATCTACATACTGTTTCTAACCTCTCTGGATTACAACCAAATTATGATTAGTGTACTATATTACGTATAGATTACAACAAAATACAACTTGTACATTACCGTGTAGTTTACCAATAAAATAGTCTGACGGTCAAGTGGACATACTCGAAAGAAAGAAATTATCCCACTACAGTATATTTTTATAGAAAGTTAGCAAAAACAGATAAGATCTGTAAAGGGAAATACCTGTCTATTAGTGGAAACATCCCCCCGTTGAACTATTTAGTCATATCCCAGATTACCTATCTGCTTATGGCCCTGCCTACAACTAACGACTTTTAAAAATTATATGAGCAATACATTTATTTGGAATGGCAAGTCAGGCAAAACTAAATGGACCTATTTCTATAATGAATATGAATTCTAAGGGCAGAAATGATTAAAGGCTTCAGTCATACAGAAGTTATACTTCAATCTGAACTGGTTCTATAAATACTAGTTCTCCAGCAGATTAGTAAGAATGTCTCACCCCATGTTCAAGAACAGCCTTTTCCCCATTATTCAGATTACATTGAAGATGAGGATATTGCTAATTTTATTGCTAATTTTAAAAAAAGTTATAGAAAGATGGTTGTAATTTCAGATTAATCCACCAGAAAAGACAAAACAAATATTACAACAAATATTATGGTTAAACTCAAATGTACTAATTGATTTTTAAAAAATTCTGGAGTGAAATAAACCCAGTATAAACCTTGTAAATTATATCATGAATAGGACTGAAGTCGGAAGTTTACACACACCTTAGCCAAATACATTTGAACTCAGTTTTTCACAATTCCTGACATTTAATCCTAGTAAGAATTCCCTGTCTTAGGTCAGTTAGGATCACCACTTTATTTTAAGAATGTGAAATATCAGAATAATAGTAGAGAGAATGATTTATTTCAGCTTTTATTTCTTTCATCACATTCCCAGTGGGTCAGAAGTTTACATACACTCAATTAGTATTTGGTAGCATTGTTGTCCTTAAGCCATTTTGCCACAACGTTGGAAGTATGCTTGGGGTCATTGTCCATTTGGAAGACCCATTTGCAACCAAGCTTTAACTTCCTGACTGTTGTCTTGAGATGTTGCTTCAATATATCCACATAATTTTCCTTCCTCATGATGCCATCTATTTTGTGAAGTGCACCAGTCCCTCCTGCAGCAAAGCACCCTCACAACATGATGCTGCCACCCCCGTGCTTCACGGTTGGGATGGTGTTCTTCAGCTTGCAAGCCTCTCCCTTTTTCCTCCAAACATAACGATGGTCATTATGGCCAAACAGTTCTATTTTTGTTTAATCAGACCAGAGGACATTTCTCCAAAAAGTATGATCTTTGTCCCCATGTGCTGTTGCAAACCATAGTCTGGCTTTTTTATGGCGGTTTTGGAGCAGTGGCTTCTTCCTTGCTGAGTGGCCTTTCAGATTATGTCGATATAGGACTCGTTTAACTGTGGATATAGATACTTTTGTACCTGTTTCCTCCAGCATCTTCACAAGGTCCTTTGCTGTTGTTCTGGGATTGATTTGCACTTTTCGCACCAAAGTACGTTCATCTCTAGGAGACAGAACTCGTCTCCATCCGGTATGACGGCTGCGTGGTCCCATGGTGTTTATACTTGCGTACTATTGCACTGCAGTACTTAATGCAGCTGGTGGCCACACCAGATACTGACTGGTACTTTTGATTTTGACCCCCCCTTTGTTCAGGGACACATTATTCCATTTCTGTTTGTCACATGTCTGTGGAACTTGTTCAGTTTATGACTCAGTTGTTGAATCTTGTTATGTCCATACAAATATTTCCACATGTTAAGTTCGCTGAAAAATAAAAGCAGTTGACAGTGAGAGGACGTTTCTTTTTTTGCTGAGTATATAGTATATGGGGCATACAACCATCCTAACTCTGCAGATTTTGCTGCAAAAAGACAGAGTCATTAGATGATTTGTTTTGGTACTGCCCATATGTAGCTTGTTTATGGTCACAGGTTCATGAATGGCTGAAGAATTGCAACATTTACCAGGAGCCAATAGCACTGCTGGGTGATCTGACCAATGATATAATGATAGTCTTAGAATAGAAAGGTTCAGAACTTTTATGAAACATCACAGCACATTTGAAAACTGCAGTATATGGCAACTAGAAAAACTGGAGATAGATGGTGGAGTTGAGGTCCGCTACTGTTGCTCATTCCGGGCACCAGTTCTACGTCACCGGCCTCTAGGCGTCACTGAACTGTCTTATCACACCTGGCTCCCATTCCCCCCTGATTACTATTTGTATAATTGTGCCCTTTGTTCACCATTGTGTGGCCGATTATTGTTCCCATGTCCGTTGGCTTGTCTTGACCTGTGCCTTGTTGTTGCTGCGTGTTTCATGCTGCGTGTTTTGTGCTCCTCGCCCTTTAGTTTGGGTTTCAACCCTGTGTTTTGTGTTTGTTTCAGGCTTCATCACTTTACACGCTGTAGTTGGGTGGAAAATTTAAAAAACTATTTTCGTATTCCTGCGCCTGATCATCCTTTCATACAACGTGACAGTAGCTGTAAAATATATTGTGAATAGAAGTAGAAGCCTAAGTGTTATTGTTGATTAGTTTACTCCAATTAGTGGATCGATGGTAATGTTAGGGGAAAATAATATCTACGCTTTGTTTCAAGACAGACTGGACACTCAGAGGACCAATTCAGCAATTGTTTGCTTGCCGAGGATTCTAGGCTTGAGGTGTCTTCCTTGATCACGCAGGTCGCCAGCCTACGCAGAGTGGAATGTTTACCTTTTCTACGGCGGTGGCTGGACGGCGTTCGCATGTTGGATGCATCTCCGTGTCGTCGTTTGTCGTTATCCGACTGGCCGGTGACGCCCGGAGTTATCCGACTGGCCGGTGACGCCCGGAGTTATCCGACTGGCCGGTGACGCCCGGAGATCGTTCGCCAGAGGGAGCCATCTCCTACCTCTCCTCCCCCACCTGACAGCAGAGTCGAAGGAGCAAAGAGAGTGTCTCCGCCCTGGAGCCTGATCTTCCTACACCTTCGTCACTGGGGATAGCTGTTTCTCCTACTCCTACAATGGCCTGCACCATCCTGTGAAGCATGGGACTGGGCGGATTTCCTCGTCCTTCTCGCCAGCTGTGATTTGGGGCAGCTCCATGGTAAGAAATGTGACTGTTCCTGGTGCAAAAATCTCGGAGCTCGAGTAAATGACATTACTAAGCTGCTCCTGAATGTACTACACCAGGACATGGACATCCATTCTATCGTAGTCCATGTGGGTTTAAATGACATTATGAAGGGCAGCAATGAACAGTTGAAACTGGATTTCAAAGAGCTGATTGACTCTCTTCTAGACACTGATAAAAGACCCATCATATCTGACCCTGTTTCCTCTCTGAATCGTGGCATTGAACGCTTTAGGTTTATTTTTCATCACAACTGGCTACCAGACTATAGCAGCTCTGTGGAACATTTATTGACAATGTTGATATCTTCTGGAATCAAAGCTTGTTTTATAAGGAGGATGGGATCCACCCAAATCATTAGGGTTCCTGGATCCTTTCACAGCATTATAAGGCTGCGTTGAGACAATGACTTATCAATGACCCAAACCCAGCTCAGTTAATCCCTACCATTGTGTCGCTGAGTTGTCTTAATGCTTCAACAAATGTACATTATCCCAGGTGTTGGTAGACACAATGTAAGTAACCTAATGTATGTCCCTCTAACTGTCCTGAATGACTCTGCTGATCCTACAGCTATTGTATGCAGTAATCATGTGTCTATGAACCAGAGTTATACTGTTAGCACTGAGGTGGTGACCTAGTAGGAAGTCCACTGTGTACAGCTCACCCTGCACTATCAGCTCACCCTGCACTATCAGCTCACCCTGCACTGTCAGCTCACCCTGCACTATCAGCTCACCCTGCACTATCAGCTCACCCTGCACTATCAGCTCACCCTGCACTGTCAGCTCACCCTGCACTATCAGCTCACCCTGCACTATCAGCTCACCCTGCACTATCAGCTCACCCTGCACTAACATGAATAACATGAGCATGTCTACTTCTGATAAGCTTCCCAGTAAAGTCCTCAAAGTAGCCCACATTAACATATGTAGCTTAAGAAACAAGTTCATGAAATCAATAACTTGCTTGTAACAGATGACATTCATATTCTGACAATATCTGAACATCACTTAGATAATACCTTCGATGATACAGTGGTAGCAATACATGTTTTAACAATCTACAGAAAATACAGAAATGCCGTAGGTGGAGATGTTGCTGTTTATATTCAGAACCACATTCCTGTAAAGATTAGAGAGGATCTCATGTTAAATACTGTTGAAGTAATATGGCTACAGGTTCATCTGCTTCACCTGAAGCCCATTCTGGTGGGAAGCTGCTATGGGTCAGTCAGTATCTGGATAACATGTGTGAAATGCTTGATATTGTATGTGATGTCAACATAGAGGTACATTTTCTGGGTGATTTAAATATTGACTGGCTTTCATCAAGCTGCCCACTCAAACTTCAAACTGTAACCAGTTCCTGCAACCTGGTTCAGGTTATCAGTCAACCTACCAGGGTCGTTACAAACAGAACAGTAATGAAATCATCAACATGTATTGATCACATCTTTACTAATGCTGTAGAAATGTGTTTTAAAGCAGAATCCAGATCCATTGGCTGTAGTGATCACTATATAGTATAGTAGACCCAGTTGCACAGGGCGGGGTTCAGACCCTCATGCTTAATGATGAGCTTGGAAGGTACTATGCACACCCCTCTGTCTGTCTAGTATTCCTCCAACACCCCGCCCCCCCCACACACCCCTCTCTGTCTGTCTAGTATTCCTCCTCTTCCTCCAACACCCCCCCCCCCCACACACACCCCTCTCTGTCTGTCTAGTATGTCTAGTATTCCTCCAACACCCCCCCCCCCCCACACACACCCCTCTCTGTCTGTCTAGTATGTCTAGTATTCCTCCAACACCCCCCCCCCAAACACACACCCCTCTCTGTCTGTCTAGTATTCCTCCTCTCCCTCCAACACCCCCCCCCCAAACACACACCCCTCTCTGTCTGTCTAGTATTCCTCCTCTTCCTCCAACACCCCCCCCCCCACACCCCTCTCTGTCTGTCTAGTATTCCTCCTCTTCCTCCAACAACAACACCATGCCACAGTAGCCTGCTGAGTCCCAACAACCGGATGCTCTGGCTTTCAGGGGGAAATGGAATGAGAACCTGTAATGGGCTTCTGCTTGTTAACAAGGTGACACTCAATCTTAACTCCTCCTCTATATTTACTGGATTGGTTGAACTATGCAGAAGAGAACCTCCCAAGATAGTTTTTCATTATGTTGTCAAGAGCAGTATGTAGCGGATCTCGTTTTTAGGCGTCGTTACGCCACAGTAACCAGCCCACGCTATCCGCGCCCACGCTATTGGAGGCTGACTTGATTGACGTGGTGATCAGGCTTTCTAATTGGCCAAGGCAGAATGGGAAGGGTCCCTGGACCAATGGGCTGCACCGAGGGCAGGTGTTGCTAGGGAAGGCGGAGCTCTCCGAGGTAGGCCTACTTAAAGACGAGAGGTGCCGAAAACACGTTACACACACAGGGCTGCGGGAGGGTTGGGGGAGGAAGAGACGCGTCAAATCGT
The DNA here is from genome assembly GCA_023634145.1 of Thymallus thymallus. NCBI lineage: Eukaryota > Metazoa > Chordata > Actinopteri > Salmoniformes > Salmonidae > Thymallus > Thymallus thymallus. Next base: position 64,709 of record JAKYLM010000168.1, on the reverse strand, counting down.
GAAAGAGAAAGAGAAAGAGAGAGAGAGAGAGAGAAGGAGAGAGAGAGGAGAAAACCCACAGATGGAACGACAGGATATGTAACCGTGTGCCCGGGTCTTGTGTAGGTAACCACTTCTATTGGTCCGTCTTCCACACTGTGCGTTAAGGTGCTATCATCCGTTATTATCCGTTAGAGCGTCTGTCCTGCGGGACATGGATACATCGGAGTATTTTTGTCAGGGCGCACTCTTCTCTTTCTACGTAGAAGAGGGGAGAATGCACCTCTTTTATTTTCCTTTTTAACTGTCTCTTTCTTCCCTGCTCTCTCTCTCTCTAGCCCAGCTAAATGGCATGGGATGGACTAAGTCTTTCACCGGAACGCGGTTCAGTAACTGAAGAGTTGATAGTTTACCTCTCTACGTGACTGTGGACTGTTTTCACTGGATGCTACCTGGCTCATAGCCGACCAGTGCAGTCTAGCAGTCATTTTAAGGCAAATGTAAACCTCTAACTACATCGGTCTAGTAAAAGTATTTTATATTTCTCCAACTCGTGATTAGTGTAAGGAGCCTATTGTGTGAGTGTGTGGATATTTTTTTTGTTCTTTCCCAACACTCACATCTCTGTCCCCTTCTCCCTCTCCCACCTTTCCTCACCTCCTCTGAACCCTTGCCCTAAACTCCTCCCACCCTTCCCTAAACCCCTCCCACCCTTCCATAAACTCCTCCCACCCTTCCCTAAACTCCTCCCACCCTTCCCCTAAACCACCCCTCACCTCCTCCAACCCCAGACACCGTATTCCATGCCTCTCCTCTGCCAGGGCTTTGTCATTGATGGGAAACCACCTGGACCGGATAACCCACCTCAGCTACAGCGAGCTGCCCACCAGAGATCCGTCCGGATTGGAGCAAGAGGAACTCAGGGTTGGAGTGGCATACTTCTTCTCAGACGAAGAGGAGGAGGTGGATTTTCTTTTTGTATATTTTTTGAATATGAAGCATCCTTACCTATCGCTCCACAAAATCTCCGGCCCTTTGCTGCACAAGGGAAACAGAGCGTGACGTCACCGATTGAAACGCTACTAGTGCGCACAGCTAACTAGCTAGCCGTTCCATACTGGTTACACATGTATCTGGGTGCAATATGACAAATACACTTTGATTTTGATACATCTTTTCTTCCAATATATATTTTTCTCTAGGCCTACATTTGATATATATTTTATATAATATGTCTTTGTTCTTTATTAGTGTTTTTATTGACATAGTGTGAAACATATTTGTATCTAGGCTACTAATTGACTTATTTCTAGTGTGTGTGTGTTATTATTATTATTATTATGCAGAATTATTTCACAATACTGATGATGGATACTCCTAGATATATTACCACCAAGGCTCCCAAGTGGCGCATCTGTGCTAGAGGCGTCACTACAGACACCCTGGTTTGTTTACAGGCTGTATCACAACCGGCCGTGATTGGAGCCCCATAAGGCGGCACACTTGGGGTCAAGTACATTGCTCATGGACACATAGACACATTTTTTCCCCTAGTCGGCTCAGGAATTTAAACCAGAGACCTTTCAGTTACTGGCCCAACGCTCTTAACCGCTAGGCTACTTGCCTCCCATTTCATATTTCACTGCACTGTTGAGAGGAAGCTCGCAAGTAAGCATTTTCATTGTACTGTTTACACCCTGTTGTATCCTACATGACAAATATACTTTTATTTGTTTTGTTCTTTGGGATTTTAGGCTTTAAAACACTTTGTGACAACTGGGCTTTATAAAATGCATTTGATTGAAAAATAATTTGATTGATTTGTTTTGATTTCAGGTGGACGACGCAGGAGGCGGTGGAGGAGGCTACACCAAGGACCCTTGCCCCAGCCAGGAGCACCACGGGACAGTCAGCGAGCTGGAGTACTCCGCCTTCTGCTCCCAGGAATGCATCTTCTCCAAGCTCCGTGCCAACCAGGACCTGAACGTGTACTCCACCAAAACCTTGCTCTTCATGTGCAAGCCAGGGGACCTTGTGGAGCTAGTATCCACCTCACAGGCACCTCACTGGGCTGTGTACGAGCACAACGACCAGGTGATACACCTGCATAAGGGGGAGATACGGAAGGACAGCCTGACTGAGATAGGACAGGGCCGGCATGGACGGATAGTGAACAGCCGCTACCGGTTCCGGCCACTGCCCTCCGACCTGGTGCTGCAGAACGCCTCCGGCCACCTGGGCCTACACAGCGGGGATATTTGCTGGACCAGCTCTGAGAGCTTCGCTGCCTGGTGTCGCTTCGGGAAGCGGGAGTTCAAGGCGGGAGGTGAGGCACACTCAGCAGAGAAACAGTACTTTCTCAAAGTGCACCTCGGTGCTGGGACTCGTAATGGACATGCACACACGCTGATGTTCCATAGCCTTGAGGATATGATCGAGGAGAGAAGGAGGATTGACGCCAGTGGGATTCTGAAGGAGCTGTCTTTAGGGGTCAATGGTGTAAAAGAGTGATGATTGATTTGGAATTATGTTTGATGTGAGAGAGAGAGAGAGAGAGAGAGAGAGAGAGAGAGAGAGAGAGAGAGAGAGAGAGAGAGAGAGAGAGAGAGAGAGAGAGCTAGCTAGCTGTTGGTTTGCCCCAGAGAGCCTGTTCTGTTGTAAGAAATAGCTTACAAGGACGACACAGACAACTGCTCTTTTTGTTTGAGTGGTTTCTCTTCACCTGAAGCTCTGCTTGGACATGTCACCCTGTACCTTTAAAAGTCACATGACACACGACTCCACTCACTTGTATTTTTATTTATTTTTTAAAGGATGGTGGAATTCTCCGCTGTGTAAAGGAGAGATGTCTGTTGGATTGCCCCGGAGAGTCTGTTCTATTTTTTTATTCCTAGCTTTACATTACCTTAGAACCTGGGACTGAACAAACACAGGGATCCAACCTGAACCACCTATTCATGCTGTAGCCTACCAGACAGACAGCTGGACATGCAGACAGCTGGACATGCAGACAGCTGGACATGCAGACAGCTGGACATGCAGACAGCTGGACATGCAGACAGCTGGACATGCAGACAGCTGGACATGCAGACAGCTGGACATGCAGACAGCTGGACATGCAGACACCATACATCTGCCCCCTGGTGTTTGTTTGGAGAGCTGCATTCATTGGTTTGGATTTGAGTTGGTAACTTGGTTGATTTTCTGTTCTAATAAACAGGAGGTTACAACATGAAACACGTATCTGGTCTCACATACACACACACACACACACACACAAACACACACACACACACTCAAACACACAATCGCACAATGAGACATAAAAATGTATCATTGGGTATGTAGTCTAACCTATAGTTTGTGACCCTGCCTCGTGCAGCCAGGGGGGCAGCACTGTCCTGTCTCTACAGTTGTGGATTTGGAAATGGTTGCCCCCCCGGTCATAACGTAGCAACCAGTGGGGACTACGGACAGGAAATGCTTTACAATGGGAACAGTGATTGTCTCCATGTCATGGAGTGCATGTCCGTGACTTAATAACCTCGTCGCCAGGCTATTGCATATGGGCGATTTGTGATTTATATACAATGACAATGAAACAAATGTTTCCTTTATTGTATCCTGAAAGGAAACAATACTTTAACATAAGGCATGTACGTTGAGTCACGAGTGTATGTTTTGTCCATGTTCTGGTTTATATAGCTGTAAGTAGGTACTGAACATTGGTGATGGAAGAGGTGAGTTTCCTGCCTTAGTACAGTATCTTGATAAAGGCTTTATGGCTCCAATCAGTTCATGACTGTTGCCTCAGGCATCAGGTCACATGCCGTTGGAAACCTTCAACTATTGGTCTGTGTGTGTGTGTGTGTGTGTGTGTGTGTTATTTCTGTTCCCTATAGTGCTTGGTGATGCTGCTAAGAATATAAAACTGCTGGCTTATTGAGGGGTCAGAGAAATGCACAGGGAGAGAGAGAGGAGAGAGGGAGACAGACGGGGAGGAGAGAGAGAGGAGTGGGAGAGACAGACGGGGAGGAGAGAGAGAGGAGTGGGAGAGACAGACGGGGAGGAGAGAGAGAGGAGTGGGAGAGACAGACGGGGAGGAGAGAGAGGGGAGTGGGAGAGACAGACGGGGAGGAGAGAGAGAGGAGTGGGAGAGACAGACGGGGAGGAGAGAGAGAGGAGTGGGAGAGACAGACGGGGAGGAAAGAGAGGAGAGAGGGAGACAGGAGAGAGAGAGAGGAGAGAGGGAGACAGGAGAGAGAGAGGAGTGGGAGAGAGAGACGGGGGAGATAAGAGATAGAGACGTGGAGAGAGAAGGAAGAGAGAGACAAGGGAGAAAGATGAGAAGGGAGAGGAAGGGAGGAAGATGAGAAGGGAGAGGAAGGGAGGAAGATGAGAAGGGAGAGGAAAGGAGGAAGATTATAAGGGAGGAAGGCAGATGGAGAGAGTGGAGGTAAAGTTCTAAAAACATGTATTTTAGAAAGGTTTATATATACAGTATATATTAGACAGTACTGGGGTTTATATATACAGTATATATTAGACAGTACTGGGGTTTATATATACAGTATATATTAGACAGTACTGGGGTTTATATATTTTAGACAGTACTGGGGTTTATATATACAGTATATATTAGACAGTACTGGGGTTTATATATACAGTATATATTAGACAGTACTGGGGTTTATATATTTTAGACAGTACTGGGGTTTATATATACAGTATATATTAGACAGTACTGGGGTTTATATATTTTAGACAGTACTGGGGTTTATATATACAGTATATATTAGACAGTACTGGGGTTTATATATACAGTATATATTAGACAGTACTGGGGTTTATATATACAGTATATATTAGACAGTACTGGAGTTTATATATACAGTATATATTAGACAGTACTGGGGTTTATATATACAGTATATATTAGACAGTACTGGGGTTTATATATACACCCCCGGTCAAAAGTTTGGAATATTACTAATTCAAGGGTTTTTCTTTATTTGCACTAGTTTTTACATGTAGTAACCATAAAAGTGTTAAACAAATCAAAATATATTTTATATTTGAGATTCTTCAAATAGCCACCTTTTACCTTGATGACAGCTTTGCACACTCTTGACATTCTCTAAGGGTGGCTACTTTACTGGGGTTTATATATAGAACTAGACAGTACTGGGGTTTATATATAGAACTAGACAGTACTGGGGTTTATATATAGAACTAGACAGTACTGGGGTTTATATATAGAACTAGACAGTACTGGGGTTTATATATAGAACTAGACAGTACTGGGGTTTATATATAGAACTAGACAGTACTGGGGTTTATATACAGTGCATACGGAAAGTATTCAGACCCCTTGACTTCTTCCACATTTTGTTATGTTACAACCTTATTCCAAAATTGATAAAATACTTTTTTCCCCTCGTAAATCTAAACACAATACCCCATACGGACAAAGCAAAATCTGTTTTTTAGACATTTTTGCAATTATAATACTATTCATTTGAAATATTACACAAAAGTGAAAGCCCCCACAACAACATAACTTAGACTTACCTGATTGTGGGGGATGGGCGAGTTTAGTTATCTGAAGTGGTGAGCATGAACATGAAACATGATAAATTAGCATCAGTAGCCTACTTCAAACCATGTCAGAAAGACCAAAACCCTCTGGTGCCCAGAGAAGAAGAAGAAGAAGAGAAGAGGAGGAAAAACGGAAAAGGACAGAGGTCATGTGATGTGATGAATGAATAGTTTATCTATCTGCATAGTAGTTACCGTTGGAGCAGTGTTACTACTAGTAGGCTGGACAATAGAACCAGTCAAAATTCACCCAAGGCTGAAACACAGCAACAGAACGTTGGCTAAGCTGGAACACTAGCGAGCCCAGAGCAAATGAATGAACCGAACGTTCTCAGAGACTGTTCTGACTGGAATGATGCTTAGAATTCCATTTCACCTAAATAGCACAAAAAAATGTATCCCTTTTCATATTACCACTACAATCTGATTTTAGGATGATACTGAGAAAAAACAACTTGTGTAGAAAGTAAACATCCGCACCTCGATGGTGTCAACTGTGCTTATGTCTGCGTAACGAGGAAGTAGGGAAGAAATGAAAACTCCGGACTGTTTCTGGTCTAGTGATCGATGACAACCGAGCTCGCTGTCCAGACTTACATCATTACAAAGAGGAGATTCTCATGATTTAAAATGGTTCCTGACTTGAAAAAATCCAAATATACACATTGTGAGATATTTGGCGAAGTAGACAGACATAGCTATATTTCCCTATAGGAAACAATGGGACGACCTCAGAGTTCCATGAGTAATGTTTAGTTGTTGTTTACATTTTAAACAACGTGGACGGGTCTCATTGTCAACAATAGTGAAGCAGGCGTTGTGACGTAGAACAATAAACTGGGAATAGAATGTCTGGAAGGCGGGTTGGTGCCACGGAGCTCAATACAACTAATAGGAGCTGGCAGGGTGAAAAAGGCCTGTTTTTTAGTGATTACTTCAAAACTACGGCAAGCAGCTCTGAAATATGGTCAGATTATGCAACTGGGCTCCACGGCGGATGCTGAAACTGATGTTGGACAATCATATTCGATATGTAAATAAACAAAATTGGTTAAGGCTGGGTCATCGATATAAGGCTTATTTTACACTGCTCCAGCGAAAGGAGGCAACAGCCTTTTATACATTGATACATTATACAACAGCCGTCTGGGTTCTCTTTTTTGACTCTCTCCGCATTTGGCAATCATCTCTCTGCTTCCACCGGGCATTCCACTGATTTAAAAACTGTCAACTTCTTCTGTGACAACAACAATGTTGATCGTTGTTTCTTCCATATCACTGTTATCACAAGACTCTATAATGTCTGGTTCAATTAACAATGTTGTACTTAAATCTGGGATTTCCTCCATGGTCTGATTCATTGTCAGAGTCAGACAGAGTCAGTCAGAGTCAGTCAGAGTCAGACAGAGTCAGTCAGAGTCAGACAGAGTCAGACAGAGTCAGCACGGCACCATCGTCCTCCAGGAAGTAATCCACCACAACTTTTTCCCACTAATCTTGTCGATAGCGCTATTACAGTTCTCAATGGATTTGGTACATTTCTCCAAACTCAGGTAACTGCTCTCAGAACATTTAACCCAGCGATCTGTACTCTTTGTAATTGTCCTAAACAGAGAGTCAATTCTCCTTCATTTCATACTAATTACAAATCTAAAGCATCATTTTCTCAAAACACTGTGAACTAAATTCCCTAATGTTATCACAGCAGTTCATACAGCCAACCACATCTATCATATATCAGGAAAAACATTTTCAGCTTTTTCATTGGTCTTCACAAAGATCACATGCATTTTTGTACCATTTTCAAAACACAACAAACAAAACTCTGTGAATTGTAAAATAGTCAGTTGCACACCTTATGTCCTCAATTAACCCCAAATTGATATCTGATGAGTTAGTAATCCACTCAACACAGAAAAAGCCCATTTCCTAATTGTTCACACAGCTGTCTTAATTACAACAACTACAAAAGGGGAAGAGAAAAACAACAAAGAAGACGAATGAGGAGAAAAGACAATAAAAAGAAGAAGAATGAGCAGTGGAAAAGGAAGAGGTGTAAGAGTGAGAGGTGGTGGACAGGGTAGAGGGAGAAGAAGAGGAAGAGGAGATGGAGAAAGAGCAAGAAGAGCTGAAGATGTAGGAGAAAGAGCAAGAAGAGCTGAGGATGTAGGAGAAAGAGAAAGAAGAGCTGAGGATGTAGGAGGAAGAGAAAGAAGAGCTGAGGATGTAGGAGAAAGAGAAAGAAGAGCTGAGGATGTAGGAGAAACAGAAAGAAGAGCTGAGGATGTAGGAGAAAGAGCAAGAAGAGCTGAAGATGTAGGAGAAAGAGAAAGAAGAGCTGAGGATGTAGTCGGAAAGAGCAAGAAGAGCTGAGGATGTAGGAGAAAGAGAAAGAAGAGCTGAGGATGTAGGAAGAGGAGAAGATAGAGGAGTAGAGGGAGAAGAGATGGATAGATTGGAGGGCAATGGTATAGTGGAAAGAGAAAGAGTAGAAAATATAAGAAGAGATGGACAGAGAGGAAGAGGGTAAGGTGTAAGAGGAGTGCAAGGTGTAAGAGGAGGGCAAGGTGTAAGAGGAGGGTAAGGTGTAAGAGGAGTGCAAGGTGTAAGAGGAGGGTAAGGTGTAAGAGGAGGGTAAGGTGTAAGAGGAGGGCAAGGTGTAAGAGGAGTGCAAGGTGTAAGAGGAGTGCAAGGTGTAAGAGGAGGGCAAGGTGTAAGAGGAGGGCAAGGTGTAAGAGGAGGGCAAGGTGTAAGAGGAGGGCAAGGTGTAAGAGGAGGGAGGAGAGGTAGAAGGATAGGGTACACACGTGTTTAAAATGAAATCACCAATGCAGTCTCTCCACAATTGATTGTGTTCCATGCAAAATTTTCACTTACCTGTTCATTTACCCAGTCTGTCTATTAAGTAAACTATTATTACCCTCACTCATATCATACGCATTTTTAGCTACTGAAGTATTTCTCTGCCATCGACCTGTATAGTATAGTTAACCATCCAACATCCACCAATGTATAGTGTACATATTCAGCCAACCACCCATACTATGCTATGTCCTTTTATAGCTTTTTTTTGCACTCCAGATATCTTGTATTTCTATACTTTTTCATACTGCCGCTCTATGTATCATGTACCGTGTATCTGTCTTTTGTGTACTTTCGTTGTGGCATTTTGCACCTGCCCTGTGTTTTGTTGTAGCTGCTTGACAAGGAAATTTCCCCCCCGGGGGATCAATAAAGTATCTATCTATCTATCTATCTATCTATCTATCTATCTATCTATCTATCTATCTATCTATCTATCTATCTATCTATCTATCTATCTATCTATCTATCTATCTATCTATCTATCTATCTATCTATCTATCTATCTATCTATCTATCTATCTATCTATCTATCTATCTATCTATCTATCTATCTATCTATCTATCTATCTATCTATCTAAAGAGAAATGCAATCCGAATGAAGCAAGTATACAAAGTGCCCTTTGAGAGGAACTCCGTTAGAGTGAAGGAGTTGTTCAAGTAATTACTGCACCTTTACTGTCAACACAAAGATATATTTTTCCTGAATTTTAAGTATGTGTCCATAAACTATTCCATGCTACTGTAAGTGAAAAGATTTAGGCATATCTATGTATACTGCTGCTTCAAAGTGTGAACTCAAACTTCAGCAACAGTTTCACAGTAGTATTGACCGCAATCAATGCCATTACTGTAAAACACTAACTTACTGTATTGTACCTTGTGTTCTTTTTACTCTAGAGAATCTTGGAGTTGGATAGCAGTGCAACTCATTATGAGTACCTGTATATTGACGAAGCAGGCTTCGATCTTCACAAAAAAAGGAGAAGAGGGAGAAATGTGATTGGCCATCGTGCTACAGTCAATGTCCCTGGACAACGAGGAGGCAACATCACTCTCTGTGCCACAATTTCTACAACTGGTGTTGTGGCACACAATGCTGTCTTGGGACCATACAACACAGCAAGGCTCCTACATTTTTTAAACCTCCTCAATGAAATCCTCTTTCCGCAGGGTGATCAGGAGCAAATGGTGCAGAATTTTGTAGTTGTTTGGGACAATGTCCAATTCCACCATTCAGCACTAGTGCGAGAGTGGTTTGAGAATCACCCACATTTCAGGATGGTGTTCCTTCCACCATATTCTCCTTTCCTGAATCCAATTGAGGAATTATTCTCCTCTTGGAGATGGAAAGTACATGATCGCAACCCTTACAACCAAGTAAGTCTTCTTCAAGCGATGGAAGAGGCCTGTGGAGATATTGGGGCACAAGCATGTCAAGGATGGATACAGCATTCAAGGCGTTTTTTCCCACAATGCATGACTCGTGAAAATATTTGCTGTGATGTTGATGAAATTCTCTGGCCAGATGTAATTGAGAGGCATGATCAATAAATTAATTGGTTCAATGAATGCAGTACATTTTTTTATTTTATTTTCTATTTACCTATGTACTTATTTGCATAATATTTTTTTTGTGGGGTGACAACTCATTGTTATACACCTGAACACCTCATTAAAGAACTTAATGAAAAACATGTATTTTCATTTATTTCTTTGTGTATCTTCAGCTGAATTTGTTATCAAATCAACAGAGAACACACTTTTAGTTTTGATGTTAATATTGAATTTTAATAAATGCATTACCAGAATAAAATGCTGTGTTTCATTGTGCAGTGAATACTTAACTGTTTCACCAACATAACAGTGTGTTTAGTTTGCTGTGTTAACTGTTTTGAGAGCTGTTACCTGAGTTTGGAGAAATGAACCAAATCCATTGAGAAAAACTGTAACTTCAGGGCAGCAATGTTGAGAGCAGTAGCAACACTTTTTCAGTTCTTCATGGTGTCTTTATAAAAAGCTGCTTTAGAATGATTATCCACACAAACTGAACAGCTAATGTTATAGACAGAAGCATGCTACATGGCAGACCAATCCCAACTCATCTCTGGGCATGTCCAGGCCATCCATTATCTCAGCCAATCATGGCTAGCGGAAAGGTTCCTGTATTTTTCTGTGCCAAGGCAGTAGCTACTCTTCCTGGGGTCCAGCAAAATTAACGCAGTTATATCATTTAAAAAACATTACAATACATACACAAAAGATTTCACAACACATTAAGTGTGTGCTCTCAGGCCCCTACTCTACTACCACATATCTACAACACAAAATCCATGTGTACGTGTTTGTATAGTGCATATGTTATCGTGTGTTTGTATCCATTTGTTCTGGACTTGGGGACTGTGAAGAGACCTTTGGTGGCTTGTCTTGTGGGTTATGCATGGGTGTCCGACCTGTGTACCAGTAGTTCAAATGGACAGCTCGGTTCATTCAACATGTCAATACCATGTCAATACATGCATATTATTAATGTTAGCTCTCTGTGTACATCTAAGGGCCAGCCGTGCTGCCCTAAATCCATCTTTGTGGCACCTGACCACACGACTGAACAGTAGTCCAGGTGCGACAACACTAGAGCCTGTAGGACCTGCCTTGTTGATAGTGTTGTTAAGAAGGTAGAGCAACACTTTATTATGGACAGACTTCTGTCATAATAATAATAATAATAAGAATAAATTCAATTTGTATAGCGCTTTTCACGAACTCAAAGTCGCTTTACAGGGGAGGTAAATAAACAAGACAAGACAAACAAGACAAGACAGAGAAAAAAAATAAAAAAATAATAATAAATAAATATATATATATAATTGGGAGTGGCATGGGGCTAAGGATAGGCAGAGGTGAAGAGATGGGTCTTGAGGCGTGACTGGAAGATGGTGAGGGACTCAGAGGTGCGGATCTCATGGGGGAGGGAGTTCCAGAGCCTGGGAGCTGCCCTTGAAAAGGCTCTGTCCCCAAAACTGCGGAGCTTGGACTTGTGGATGCAAAGGAGACCGGCTGAGGCGGATCTGAGGGACCGTGAGGGTTGGTATGGGGAGAGGAGGTCAGTGAGGTATGAGGGGGCCAGGTGATGGATGGCTTTGTAGGTAAGGACCAGGATTTTGTACGTGATCCGGTGGGAAATGGGGTTCCACCTGTCACCAGAGGGCGCCAGAGACTGTCCTAGAGACATTAACAACACTCAGGTGGGTCCTATTTACTCATGAGGATTTCCCTGCTTATTCATGGTGTTTTCTGGTTTCCTTTTCAGAAGCTTGAATTGTTTGCTGTTTGTCTCCTGAGTGAGTTTTCTAGACTTAGTGTTTGTTGTTTCCCAACAAACATTGTTGATGCTGGGCCAATTGTGCGCCATCCTATGGGACTCCCAATCACAGCCGGTTGTGATACAGTCTGAATTTGCAGAATGTTTGCCAATCGGTTGTGCAGACAGACTTATTTGCCATTCCTTTTACTTCATCCCTCTCAACCATACATTTTTCAGTTCCTCATCAATCCACAGGGATTTAACAGTTTTTACATTCATTTTATTAATGGCTGCATGCTTATCAGTACCTGTGTCTGGTTGCTCCTCATTAAACACCACAGACCAACACATATTATTTACATCAACAACATATGAATTACTACAAAATGTATTGTATGACCTCTTATAGACTGTATTAGGCCCAGCCTTTGGAACTTTGGCTTTCCTATATATGGCTACTTTATTGTGATCACTACATTTGATGGGTTTGGATTCTGTTTACAAAGCTAATTTCTGAAGCATTAGTAAAGATGTGATCAATACATGTTGATGATTTCATTCCTGTGCTGTTTTTAAATACCCTGGTAGGTTGACTGATAACATGAACCAGGTTGCAGACACTAGTAACAGTTTGAAGCTTTCACTTGAGTGGGCAGCCTGATTAAAGCCAGTCAATATTTAAATCACCCGAAAATATACCTCTCTGTTGACATCACATACATTATAAAGCATTTCACACGTTATCCAGATACTGACTGTTAGCACTTGGTGGTCTATAGCAGCTTCCCACCAGAATGGTCTTTAGGTGAAGCAGATGAACCTGTAGACATATTACTTCAACAATATTTAACATGAGATCCTCTCTAAGCTTTACAGGAATGTGGTTCTGAATATAAACAGCAACACCTCCACTATTGACATTTCTGTATTTTCTGTAGATCGTTAAAACATGTATTGCTACCACTGTATCATCGAAGTGTTCAGATATTGTCAGAATATGAATGTCATCTGTTACTAGCAGATTATTGATTTCATGGACCTTGTTTCTTAAGCTACATATGTTAACGTGGGTTAGTTTTATTTTTTTGCACTTTTCTGGGATGCTTGCTTGTTTGCATTGATTTACTGGGAAGCTTAGCTGAAGTAGACATGCTCATGTTATTCATGTTAGTGCAGGGTGAGCTGTTAGTGCAGGGTGAGCTGACAGTGCAGGGTGAGCTGATAGTGCAGGGTGAGCTGATAGTGCAGGGTGAGCTGTACACAGTGGACTTCCTACTAGGTCACCACCTCAGTGCTAACAGTATAACTCTGGTTCATAGACACATGATTACTGCATACAATAGCTGTAGGATCAGCAGAGTCATTCAGGACAGTTAGAGGGACATACATTAGGTTACTTACATTGTGTCTACCAACACCTGGGATAATGTACATTTGTTGAAGCATTAAGATGACTCAGCAACACAATGGTAGGGATTAACTGAGCTGGGTTTGGGTCATTGATAAGTCATTGTCTCAACGCAGCCTTATAATGCTGTGAAAGGATCCAGGAACCCTAATGATTTGGGTGGATCCCATCCTCCTTATAAAACAAGCTTTGATTCCAGAAGATATCAACATTGTCAATAAATGTTACACCCATAGAGCTGCAATAGTCTGGTAGCCAGTTATGGAGGACTAAAAGTCTGCTGAACTGTTCAATGCCATGATTTAGGGAACTCAGAGGGCCAGATATTATGGGCCAGATATTATGGGGCGTTTGTTGGTGTCAAGCTGAGACCCAATCAGTTCTTTAAAGTCCATCTACAGCTGTTCTGAACTGCCCTTCATAATGTCATTGAATCCTATATGAACTATGATAGACTCACTTTCCTGATGCAGGTTTAAAATGTTTGGGAGCAGCTTATTGATGTCCTGTACTCCTGCTCCTGGATAGCTCAACATTTTGGCTCCAGGGACTAAGACATTTCTCACCAGTACAACTACCGGAGAAGGGAATCTGCCCTTTCCCACCCTTCACACAATTTGAGAAGCAGGGAAACCTTGTCAGATCCAGAGAGAGGGAAAGGAGCCCAACTTGACGACGAAGGTGCTGATGGAGTCAGCGTAGTTGGAGTCCTCACCGCCCACACAGACACAGGCAGTCCCAGAGATGAAGGTGCAGGTAGATCAGGCACCAGTGCAGCGAAGCTATTTTTCATGTCAATCTGCTCCAAACCTCTCCCGTCTGCTTAGCCTTCGGTTTCCACAACTTGGACCATCGCTGATTGGAACACTCTTCTTGCTGTTCTCCATCTACTCCACTACAGGATGGAGGAGGAGAAGCAGATGGAGACGACTTCCTTGACAGGTAAGTTCAAGGTAGCACAGGCCATTTGGACAGGGACAGATGACAAGGCGGGGAAACATCCATCAGGCCCGAGCGGCGTCCTGCTATAGGAGTTGAGAACGAGAAAGTTCCTATCTGTGTTTTCCCCATAAGTTTGCGCAGAATTGAGATTTGATTGCTAAGCATAGCCACCTCATTCCTGTAGTCCTCCACTAGCAAAAAATTGCCACATTAGAACTGTGTCAATATTGGCCCGGGCAAGAGCATAATAAACACAGCTTCTACAGCGTTGGAAACCATTGTTAGCTATTCCAGGTGAAGCAGGCTCCATTGCAACCTAGCTAGCTAGCTAGCTGCCTAGTTGGTTCAACAAAAAGTTAGCTAATTTTCTCAAAAATTTAGCAGGCGCGACAGATCAGTTGAAAAAGGTTTTCCTAATTTCTGCGCATGCCATGGTCAGTGTGGACCAGAGTGACTTGACACAACGCTGAGCAAACAAGATGTAGCTACAAACAAAGTTAAATGGTACCAGTCTGCCGTGAAGCGTTCATCCATGTATACGGGTCAGAGTCTAGATACATATTCAGATATACGTTTCTAATTTTGTCAGAAAGTTGTTTTCATTGCAAGTTAAAGCATACTTTTAGCTAGCTTGCAAACGTTAGCTTGCTGGCTCACTAGCTAACTTCACATGTATGATCTGTGTAGTAATATTATTTGAATGAGAAACCCATTTGCATTCTTAGTTATAGCCTAATGTTAGCTTTAGCTACCTGCGTATTTATACTACAGATATGACAGTTTTGTTTTGGTTGGTAGAACGCTTCGCCAGATGATTACATGACCCATTAAATTAGCCAGGTGTGTCTGGGGGTGATTACATGAACATGTGTACACACGCAAACACACACACACACACATACAGACACACACACACACACACACACACACACACAGACACACACACACACACACACACACACACACACACACACACACACACACACACACACACACACACACACACACACACACACACACACACACACAAACACACACACACACACACACACACACACATAGACATACACACACAAACACACACACACACACACACACACACACACACACACACACACACACACACACACACACACACAAACACGTAGACACACACATAGACACAGAACCTTCCCATTCTGTGGTGTCAGGAAAGGATGCATGGTGGAGCATACAGTCAGACCAGGGACATGGAGAGAGGGAGGACAGGAGGACAGGAGGACAGGAGGACAGGAGAGGAGAGAGTGAAATATTGATGAGAAATGTGATGCACCAAAATAGAGCTGCCCTGAATACCTTATAAGGGGCGAGGGACAGACACACACGCACAGACACGCACACACACAGTCGCGCAAAACACTCGCACACATACACACACACACAGTCGCGCAAAACACTCGCACACATACACACACACACAGTCGCGCAAAACACTCGCACAGACACGCACACACACAGTCGCGCAAAACACTCGCACACATACGCACACACACAGTCGCGCAAAACACTCGCACACATACACACACACACAGTCGCGCAAAACACTCGCACACATACACACACACACAGTCGCGCAAAACACTCGCACACATACGCACACACACAGTCGCGCAAAACACTCGCACACATACGCACACACACAGTCGCGCAAAACACTGGCACACATACGCACACACACACAAAGAGAGAGTGATGGACTGAGTGTTAACTAGCTGAGTTATTTTCTATGACAACAAACACAATCTCAAAAAAATACACTTCAGTTTACTGTAGGTTGGTTATGTTGAGATGCAACACATTTAACGAAAGGGACACAATGAATGATAATGATAATTATTATAAATTAACTGATGAAGGGCTCTATTCAATCCATATTAAGGGCTCTATTCAATCCATATTAAGTGCTCTATTCAATCCATATTAAGTGCTCTATTCAATCCATATTAAGTGCTCTATTCAATCCATATTAAGTGCTCTATTCAATCCATATTAAGTGCTCTATTCAATCCATATTAAGTGCTCTATTCAATCTATATTAAGTGCTCTATTCAATCCATATTAAGTGCTCTATTCAATCCATATTAAGTGCTCTATTCAATCCATATTAAGTGCTCTATTCAATCCATATTAAGTGCTTATTCAATCCATATTAAGTGCTCTATTCAATCCATATTAAGTGCTCTATTCAATCCATATTAAGTGCTCTATTCAATCCATATTAAGTGCTCTATTCAATCCATATTAAGTGCTCTATTCAATCCATATTATGTGCTCTATTCAATCCATATTAAGTGCTCTATTCAAAACTGAATACAGATCCCTAACTGAATACAGATCCCTAACTGAATACAGATCCAAACAGAATACTTCCCTCCCTCCCTCTCTCTCCTTAACCTCCCTCCCCCTCTCTCTCTCTCTATCTCTCCTTCCCTCCCTCCCTCCCTCTCTCCCCTTCCCTCCCTCCCTCTCTCTCTCTTGATGAAGGAGCATAGCTGAGATTTTAATTAAACATCAGCCTTAAAATGTCAATCAGCTTTCAAACATGTCAGACACACACACCCAGTGTGATGTTCCAAATGGCACCCTATACCCCCCCACACACACACAAACAGACTATTTTTGAGGATCAGTGTTTTTTTTAATACAAAATAGATGATAGTGTTATTAAGGCTAGATCAACTGGTTGAAAGTCATACATATTTACTTTTACAGACAAAAGGTGGTATCAGCTCTAACTGTGCTCTAGTGATTATTCACTAACCTCAATTTGAATGAAGCTTTCTACTTCAACAAGTCAATAACGCAGGACATACTGTCTACCCAGGATCAGGACATACTGTCTACCCAGGATCAGGACATACTGCCTACCCAGGATCAGGACATACTGCCTACCCAGGATCAGGACATACTGTCTACCCAGGATCAGGACATACTGCCTACCCAGGATCAGGACATACTGTCTACCCAGGATCAGGACATACTGCCTACCCAGGATCAGGACATACTGCCTACCCCGGATCAGGACATACTGTCTACCCAGGATCAGGACATACTGCCTACCCAGGATCAGGACATACTGCCTACCCCGGATCAGGACATACTGTCTACCCAGGATCAGGACATACTGCCTACCCAGGATCAGGACATACTGTCTACCCAGGATCAGGACATACTGTCTACCCAGGATCAGGACATACTGCCTACCCCGGATCAGGACATACTGCTACCCAGGATCAGGACATACTGCCTTCCCCCGGATCAGGACATACTGCCTACCCAGGATCAGGACATACTGCCAACCCCCGATCCTGATCATCTCAGAGTTCAACACCATAGTGCCATTTCAAGCTCATCACTAAGCTGAGCGCCTTCCTCTGTAACTGGATCATGCAGCTTGATCCTGTAGTATCTCCCCATCTGTTGATGCACGCCACCAATTACATATTGTCAGTTCTGACCAGCACAAGTTCGGCCTGACAAAAACAGGAGGAAGTGCCTGAGCGACAGATTCTCTGGGTAATTGACATGCAGTGCGCTCCACACCATGGTCCATACCCCTCGAATCGAGTTGCCTTCATACAGCGCACCCCACCCTCAGAAGGACGTGTCTTTTGTGATCAACATTGGGATACAGCTCAGCCCATGGGAGCCCCCTGACAATAGCAGAGGGTCCCACGAGTGGGCCATAGTCCCTAGGCCTGACAGTGACACCCGAAGTGTCAGTGCTGGAAGGGCAATAGTCTAACGACTTCCATCACAGAAGCAATTATCCCCAGTAGCTATAGGCAACACCAAAATTAGGCTAAGCAGAGCCGGAACCCGGACACCCTTTGTAGGAAAAGAACGCGTGATACGAGACCCAGAAACGGAATACGCTGAGATGGAGTCAGACAGCTCTCAGGTTTCTTATGAAGCCTAGAGACAATACGGGACAGTAGCATGGACAGACAGAGGTGGTATCAGCTCTAACTGTGCTGTTCTGGTGTTACAAAGGCCCTACTTGGTAAGATCTTTAGCTTGGTTAATGATTAAAATATTGGAAAGTGTCCCAGTGAAGGTGTGTGTAATAGTGTGTGAGTTTTATTATCAAGGTCAGAAAACGACAACTCTCCTTTGTCCCAGTTCAGCTCCACTTTGATCCTCTGGGGTTCCTCACTCAATGTGGGGGGAGTGGCTTCAGTATTTGGGCATCTTACTGTATGTAACGCCTGTGCCT
Source organism: Thymallus thymallus (assembly GCA_023634145.1). Classification (NCBI taxonomy): domain Eukaryota; kingdom Metazoa; phylum Chordata; class Actinopteri; order Salmoniformes; family Salmonidae; genus Thymallus; species Thymallus thymallus. Next base: position 46,360 of record JAKYLM010000168.1, on the reverse strand, counting down.
CCGACCTCGACGGTGCCCCTCTCTGTCTCGCCGGTATACTAACCACCGGCATGAGTCTGATGGCAGCCGCGCTCACACCCCCACACCTGATGCCCATCCCCTGCTTCCACACACACACCTGCTTCCACTCACAGGATTCCACAGCCTTTATATGTTCCCCTCCTGTGGTGTGGGGTGGATCATTGTTCATGAGCTGCGTCTCAGTTGTGCTGCTCTGTATTCAACTACAGTCGTATGCAAAGGTTTGGGCACCCCTCTGAGGCTGCATAATAATTTATTCTGTCGTCACAGAAAATGATCACAGTGGCATGCCATTCATTTTCTAATAAAAGCTGAGTACTGGGGTATTGTCCAGACAAAGATTTTTAGTGTAGCAATATTAAGTTGTATGAAATTAAATCAGATGTGAAAAATAGGCTATGCAAAAATTTGTCATTGTGTTGATTTGAATACCTGTAACTACTTAGCACTGATTAATTGGAGCACACAATTGGTTTGGTGAGCTCATTAAGCCTTGAACTTCATAGACAAGTGCATCCAATCATGAGAAAAGGTACTTAAGGTGGCCAATTACAAGTTGTTGTTCTCTTTGACTCTCCTCTGAAGAGTGGCAACATGGGGGCCTCAAAACAACTCTCAAATGACCTGAAAACAAAGATTGTTCAACATTATGGTTTAGGGGAAGGCTACAAAAAGCTATCACAGAGATATAAGCTGTCAGTGTCCACTGTGAGGAACATAGTGAGGAAATGGAAGACCACAGGCACAGTTCTTGTTAAGGCCAGAAGTGGCAAGCCAAGTAAAATATCGGAGAGGCAAAGGCGAAGGATGGTGAGAACGGTCAAAAACAGCCCACAGACCACCTCCAAAGACCTACAACATCATCTTGCTGCAGATGGTGTCACTGTGCATCGTTCAACAATTCAGCGCACTTTGCACAAGGAGAAGCTGTACGGGAGAGTGATGCGGAAGAAGCCTTTTCTGCACAAACGCCACAAACGCACATTTGGACAAGCCAGCTTCATTTTGGAATAAGGTGCTGTGGACTGATGAAACAAAGATTGAGTTATTTGGTCATAACAAGGGGCGTTATGCATGGCGGCAAAAGAACACAGCGTTCCAAGAAAAACACTTGCTACCCACAGTAAAATTTGGTGGGGGTTCCATCATGCTGTGGGGCTGTGTGGCCAGTGCCGGTACTGGGAATCTTGTTAAAGTTGAGGGTCGCATGGATTCCACTCAATATCAGCAGATTCTTGGGAATAATGTTGAAGAATCAGTCACAAAGTTGAAGTTACGCCGGGGCTGGATATTTCAACAAGACAACGACCCAAAACACTGCTCAAAATCTGCATTTATGCAGAGGAACAAGTACAATGTTCTGGAATGGCCATCCCAGTCCCCAGACCTGAATATCATTGAGAATCTGTGGGATGATTTGAAGTGGGGTAGGAGTAGTAGCGGAGGAGAGAGGGAGGAGGAGAGAGGGAGGAGGAGAGAGGGAGGAGGAGTAGAAGAGGATGAGAGAGGAGAGGAGAGGAGAGGAGAGGAGAGGAGAGGAGAAGGACACACCTTCCTAGATACTCTCTTTTTCTCTATAACATACTATATTTATTTCTGCCTCAGATAATACCTCTCTTTTCTTTCTCTCTCTCTGCCTACAGACAGACACAACCTCGTTCTCTCTCTCTTTACCTATAGACAGACACAACCTCGTTATCTCTCTCTTTACCTATAGACAGACACAACCTCGTTATCTCTCTCTTTACCTATAGACAGACACAACCTCGTTCTCTCTCTCTTTACCTACAGACAGACACAACCTCTCTCTCCAGTTAGTCTCTTTTAAATCAGGTCCTCATAATGCAGGTTTATGGTAATGATATGCGACTGAAAGATAAATGCATTTGTAACAATCACTTGTCAGACAACAACACAAACCAACATCATTCCTCCTACTAGATGATGTATTAAAAGGTAGGTCTATTGACAGGTATACTTTATGTATCTGTAAACACCTGTCGTCTATTTCCTGTTTACGTCATTCTGCTCTCTGCCTTCTTCAGCATCACTTCATTAAGGCAGAATTAGCCGGTAAAGCGTTTTGAGGCCCGGTACCAATTGGGCTGTCGCTAACGCTGGTATCCAGCACTGATTGAGAGAGAGCTTTTAAAATAGGCTGTTTTTTTTGTCATGCCGATTGTGTGTGCTCGGCTAAATTAGGCGGTAAACACACAGATAAGCATATGCACACACCCTCCTACACACACACACACACACACAATCACACACACAAACTTTTTCCTTTGCTATGTGACGACGTGGGTCTGTGTTATTAAAGACATTTTGATCTAATCTGTTATTTAACAACGAGAGGAAGTGATGCTATGGTTAACAACAAGAGGAAGTGATGCTATGGTTAACAACAAGAGGAAGTGATGCTATGGTTAACAACAAGAGGAAGTGATGCTATGGTTAACAACAAGAGGAAGTGATGCTATGGTTAACAACAAGAGGAAGTGATGCTATGGTTAACAACAAGAGGAAGTGATGCTATGGTTAACAACAAGAGGAAGTGATGCTATGGTTAACAACAAGAGGAAGTGATGCTATGGTTAACAACAAGAGGAAGTGATGCTATGGTTAACAACAAGAGGAAGTGATGCTATGGTTAACAACAAGAGGAAGTGATGCTATGGTTAACAACAAGAGGAAGTGATGCTATGGTTAACAACAAGAGGAAGTGGAGGGAGTTTGATTTGGAGCTACAAACACATCTGACTAAAGAGATAAATGACTGCCTACTAATTAACATACACTCACATCACTAATTAACATACACTCACATCACTAATTAACATACACTCAAATCACTAATTAACATACACTCACATCACTAATTAACATACACTCAAATCACTAATTAACATACACTCACATCACTAATTAACATACACTCACATCACTAATTAACATACACTCACATCACTAATTAACATACACTCACATCACTAATTAACATACACTCACATCACTAATTAACATACACTCACATCACTAATTAACATACACACACATCACTAATTAACATACACACACATCACTAATTAACATACACACACATCACTAATTAACATACACTCACATCACTAATTAACATACACACACATCACTAATTAACATACACACACATCACTAATTAACATACACACATCACTAATTAACATACACTCACATCACTAATTAACATACACACACATCACGAATTAACATACACACACATCACTAATTAACATACACACATCACTAATTAACATACACTCACATCACTAATTAACATACACACACATCACTAATTAACATACACTCACATCACTAATTAACATACACTCACATCACTAATTAACATACACTCACATCACTAATTAACATACACTCACATCACTAATTAACATACACACACATCACTAATTAACATACACACACATCACTAATTAACATACACACACATCACTAATTAACATACACACACATCACTAATAAACATACACACACATCACTAATTAACATACACACATCACTAATTAACATACACTCACATCACTAATTAACATACACACACATACGTTCATTTAAAATCACTTTGTTTTCCAATAGAAACCAAGACATCAAGCTTAAGGGTTTTTTGGAGCTCATTCCATGAATGTGGGGCTTGATATATAAAAGCAGTTTTACCCAAATCAGTAAGAACCCGTGGAACCTCTAAGGTTAACCAATCTTTGGAACGAGTTTTATAACCACCAATTCTCCAGGTTATTTTAGAGGAGAGATAATTTGGTAGGTTTAGCCTTATAGATGAACATCAGCCAGCGTTTGGCCCTCCTGGAAACCAATGAGTCCCATCCAACCAAAGAGTACAGAATACAGTGATGTGTACGAAACTTGGCGCCTGTTATAAAACGAAGAGCTGCATGATAGACCACATCCAAGGTTATCTAATTAACATACACACACATATATCTAATTAACATACACACACACATATCTAATTAATATACACAAACACATCTCTAATTAACATACCCACATGCACATCTCAAATTAACATACCCACACACACATCTCTAATTAACATACACACACACATCTCTAATTAACATACCCACACACACATCTCTAATTAACATACCCACACACACATCTCTAATGAACATACACACACACATCTCTAATTAACATACACACACACATTTCTAATTAACACACATACACACATACGCTGGCAAGCATACACGCACACACACACACACACACACACACACACACACACACACACATCAACTCAACTCAAAGGCATGCTTGATCTTTAATAAGACATTTCCGATATTAGCTGTTAGCCATAAGTAGAGACAATGTAATAGCTGTTAGCCATAAGTAGAGACAATATATTAGCTGTTAGCCATAAGTAGAGACAATGTAATAGCTGTTAGCCATAAGTAGAGACAATGTATTAGCTGTTAGCCATAAGTAGAGACAATATATTAGCTGTTAGCCATAAGTAGAGACAATATATTAGCTGTTAGCCATAAGTAGAGACAATGTGTTAGCTGTTAGCCATAAGTAGAGACAATATATTAGCTGTTAGCCATAAGTAGAGACAATGTATTAGCTGTTAGCCATAAGTAGAGACAATATATTAGCTGTTAGCCATAAGTAGAGACAATATATTAGCTGTTAGCCATAAGTAGAGACAATGTATTAGCTGTTAGCTATAAGTAGAGACAATATATTAGCTGTTAGCCATAAGTAGAGACAATGTATTAGCTGTTAGCCATAAGTAGAGACAATATATTAGCTGTTAGCCATAAGTAGAGACAATATATTAGCTGTTAGCCATAAGTAGAGACAATATATAAGCTGTTAGCCATAAGTAGAGACAATGTAATAGCTGTTAGCCATAAGTAGAGACAATGTATTAGCTGTTAGCCATAAGTAGAGACAATATATTAGCTGTTAGCCATAAGTAGAGACAATATATTAGCTGTTAGCCATAAGTAGAGACAATGTATTAGCTGTTAGCTATAAGTAGAGACAATATATTAGCTGTTAGCCATAAGTAGAGACAATGTATTAGCTGTTAGCCATAAGTAGAGACAATATATTAGCTGTTAGCCATAAGTAGAGACAATATATAAGCTGTTAGCCATAAGTAGAGACAATATATTAGCTGTTAGCCATAAGTAGAGACAATGTATTAGCTGTTAGCCATAAGTAGAGACAATATATTAGCTGTTAGCTATAAGTAGAGACAATATATTAGCTGTTAGCTATAAGTAGAGACAATATATTAGCTGTTAGCCATAAGTAGAGACAATGTATTAGCTGTTAGCCATAAGTAGAGACAATGTATTAGCTTAGCCATAAGTAGAGACAATATATTAGCTGTTAGCCATAAGTAGAGACAATATATTAGCTGTTAGCCATAAGTAGAGACAATATATTAGCTGTTAGCCATAAGTAGAGACAATGTATTAGCTGTTAGCCATAAGTAGAGACAATATATTAGCTGTTAGCTATAAGTAGAGACAATATATTAGCTGTTAGCCATAAGTAGAGACAATATATTAGCTGTTAGCCATATGTAGAGACAATGTATTAGCTGTTAGCCATAAGTAGAGACAATATATTAGCTGTTAGCCATAAGTAGAGACAATGTAATAGCTGTTAGCCATAAGTAGAGACAATGTATTAGCTGTTAGCCATAAGTAGAGACAATATATTAGCTGTTAGCCATAAGTAGAGACAATATATTAGCTGTTAGCCATAAGTAGAGACAATGTATTAGCTGTTAGCCATAAGTAGAGACAATATATTAGCTGTTAGCCATAAGTAGAGACAATATATTAGCTGTTAGCTATAAGTAGAGACAATATATTAGCTGTTAGCTATAAGTAGAGACAATATATTAGCTGTTAGCCATAAGTAGAGACAATATATTAGCTGTTAGCCATAAGTAGAGACAATATATTAGCTGTTAGCCATAAGTAGAGACAATATATTAGCTGTTAGCTATAAGTAGAGACAATATATTAGCTGTTAGCCATAGGTAGAGACAATGTATTAGCTGTTAGCCATAAGTAGAGACAATGTATTAGCTGTTAGCCATAAGTAGAGACAATATATTAGCTGTTAGCCATAAGTAGAGACAATATATTAGCTGTTAGCTATAAGTAGAGACAATGTATGGGTCAGTGGTCAAACGACCACCCCTTATCACTGTCAAACGCTCCCTAAAACACTTTTGCGAGCAGGCCTTTCTATTAGATCTGGCCCAGGTATCCTGGAAGGATATTGACCTCATCCCGTCAGTAGAGGACGCCTGGTTGTTCTTTAAAAGTGCTTTCCTCACCATCCTAAATAAGCATGCCCCTTTCAAAAAACGTAGAACTAAGAATAGATATAGCCCTTGGTTCACCCCAGACTTGACTGCCCTTGACCAACACAAAAACATCCTGTGGCGCACTGCATTAGCATCGAACAGCCCCCGCGATATGCAGCTATTCAGGGAAGTCAGGAAGAAGTACACACAGTCAGTTAGAAAAGCAAAGGCCAGCTTTTTCAAACAGAAATTTGCTTCCTGTAGCACTAACTCCAAAAAGTTCTGGGACACTGTTAAGTCCATGGAGAATAAGAGCACCTCCTCCCAGTTGCCCACTGCATTGAGGCTCGGAAACACTGTTACCACCGATAAATCCACGATTATCGAAAATTTCAATAAGCATTTTGCTACGGCTGGCCATGCTTTCCACCTGGCTACCCCTACCCCGGCCAACAGCTCTGTACCCCCGGCAGCTACTTGCCCAAGCCCCCCCCCCGCTTCTCCTTCACCCAAATCCAGACGGCTGATGTTCTGAAAGAGCTGCTAAGTCTGGACCCCTACAAATCTGCTGGGCTAGATAATCTGGACCCTCTCTTTCTGAAATTATCAGCCAAAATTGTTGCAACACCTATCACTAGCCTGTTCAACCTCTCTTTCGTATCGTCTGAGATCCCTAGAGATTGGAAAGCTGCCGCGGTCATCCCCCTCTTCAAAGGAGGAGACACTCTAGACCCAAACTGTTATAGACCAATATCCATCCTGCCCTGCCTTTCTAAAGTCTTCGAAAGCCAAGTTAACAAACAGATCACTGACCACTTCGAATCCCACCGTACCTTCTCTGCTATGCAATCTGGTTTCCGAGCTGGTCATGGGTGCACCTCAGCTACGCTCAAGGTACTGAACGATATCATAACCGCCATCGATAAAAGCCAGTACTGTGCAGCCGTCTTCATCGACCTGGCCAAGGCTTTCGACTCTGTCAATCACTGCATTCTTATTGGCAGACTCAACAGCCTTGGTTTCTCAAGTGACTGCCTTGCCTGGTTCTCTAACTACTTTGCAGACAGAGTTCAGTGTGTCAAATCGGAGGGCCTATTGTCCGATCCTCTGGCAGTCTCTATGGGGGTGCCACAGGGTTCAATTCTTGGGCCAACCCTTTTCTCTATATACATCAACGATGTCGCTCTCGCTGCTGGTGACTCTCTGATCCATCTCTACGCAGATGACACCATTCTGTATACATCTGGCCCCTCTTTGGACACTGTGTTTACTAACCTTCAAACAAGCTTCAATGCCATACAACACTCCTTCCGTGGCCTCCAACTGCTCTTAAACGCTAGTAAAACTAAGTGCATGCTTTTCTATCGAACGCTGCCAGCACCCGCCCACCGGACTATCATCACTACTCTCGACGGGTCCGAATTAGAATACGTGGACACCTACAAATACCTAGGCATCTGGTTAGACTGTAAACTCAACTTCCAGACTCACATCAACCATCTCCAATCCAAAATTAAATCCAGAATTGGCTTCCTATTTCGCAACAAAGCCTCCTTCACTCATGCTGCCAAACATGCCCTTGTAAAACTGACTATCCTACCGATCCTTGATTTCGGCGATGTCATTTACAAACTAGCCTCCAACACTCTACTTAGCAAATTGGATGTAGTCTATCACAGTGCCATCCGTTTTGTCACCACAGCCCCATACACTACCACACTGCGACCTGTATGTTCTCGTTGGCTGGCCTTCATTATATATTCGTCGCCAAACCCACTGGCTCCAGGTCATCTATAAGTCTTTATTAGGTAAATCCCCACCCTATCTCAGCTCACTGGTCACGATAGCAACACCCACCCGTAGCATGCGCTCCAGCAGGTATATCTCACTGGTCACCCCTAAAGCCAACACCTCCTTTGGCCGCCATTCCTTCTAGTTCGCTGCTGCCAATGACTGGAACGAATTGCAAAAATCATTGAAGCTAGAGGTTCCTATCTCCCTCAATAACTTTAAGCATCAGTTGTCAAAGCTGCTTATCGATCACTGCACCTGTATATAGCCCTTCTGTAAATAGCCCACACTACTACCTCATCCCCATATTTATATTTATTTTTGTTATTTTCACAAATCTTGCACTCCAGTATATCTATTTGCACATCATAATTTGCACATCCTTCATTCCTGTGTTAATGATGATAATCTGTAATTTATTTCACCACTATGGTCTATTTATTGTCCTACCTCCTAACCTTACTGCATTTTGCACTACATTTTGCACTCTGTATATAGATTTTCTATTGTGTTTTTGACTATGTTTGTTTACTGTGTAACTCTGTGTTGTTTTTGTCGCACTGCTTTGCTTTGTCTTGGCCAGGTCACAGTTGCAAATGAGAACTTGTTCTCAACTGACCTACCTGGTTAAATAAAGGTGAAAAAAAAAAAAAAAGTAGAGACAATATATTAGCTGTTAGCCATAAGTAG
>JAKYLM010000168.1:0-32500 GCA_023634145.1 Thymallus thymallus | reverse complement strand
CAAAAGGTTAGTTATACACAACTGTGTTTGTGTGTGTTTTCTGAGTGAGAAGAGGAGGTCTAGCAGAACAACAAGGCATTTAAAATGCTGAGAGACTGTTGAAGTGTTTTCATCTTTTCCAACACTGCATGTGTCTGCCAGCATATTTTTTTGTCTCTCTCCCAGTGTCATGCCCTCATCACGAAAACAGCTAACAAGTGCTCAGCATATAGTCATGTGAAAAAGTAAGTACACCACCTGGAAAGTTCTCTTTTTTTTTTTTTTTTACATATTTGGACAGATGGATATGTAATCTTCACTTCAACACTATCGACAGATAAAGGTTACCCAATTTAACAAATGGCAATTAAAAAAAAAAAAAAATAGCCTTTTCCTTATGGAGAAGAAGTTAGTACAGCCCTACCTTTACCATCACATACAGTTAGTACACCCCTACCTTTACCATCACATAAAGTTAGTACACCCCTACCTTTACCATCACATACAGTTAGTACACCCCTACCTTTACCATCACATACAGTTAGTACACCCCTACCTTTACCATCACATACAGTTAGTACACCCCTACCTTTACCATCACATAAAGTTAGTACACCCCTACCTTTACCATCACATAAAGTTAGTACAGCCCTACCTTTACCATCACATAAAGTTAGTACAGCCCTACCTTTACCATCACATACAGTTAGTACACCCCTACCTTTACCATCACATAAAGTTAGTACAGCCCTACCTTTACCATCACATAAAGTTAGTACAGCCCTACCTTTACCATCACATAAAGTTAGTACAGCCCTACCTTTACCATCACATAAAGTTAGTACAGCCCTACCTTTACCATCACATAAAGTTAGTACAGCCCTACCTTTACCATCACATAAAGTTAGTACAGCCCTACCTTTACCATCACATAAAGTTAGTACAGCCCTACCTTTACCATCACATAAAGTTAGTACAGCCCTACCTTTACCATCACATAAAGTTAGTACACCCCTACCTTTACCATCACATAAAGTTAGTACAGCCCTACCTTTACCATCACATAAAGTTAGTACAGCCCTACCTTTACCATCACATAAAGTTAGTACAGCCCTACCTTTACCATCACATAAAGTTAGTACACCCCTACCTTTACCATCACATAACATGGATACAATTAGAATTAGGTACCAAAACAAGTGCAAATGATTAGAAAACATTAGAGAGAAACTTAGGAGGGTCCAGCCTTCCGTAAAGATAAGAACATTGGTCTGGTTTGGTCTTAACCATATGGGTGTGTGGTAACACATCATTCAAAGATCAAAAGACCTACCGAGGCCCTCAGAAGAAAGATTATTGATGCCCATTAGTCTGGGAGGGGTTACAAATCCATTTCCAATCAGTTCCAAGTACATCATTCCAGACCACTGCCAAACTACCTAGGACAGGTCGTCCCACCAAAGTCAGCCCAAGAGCTGACCGAAAGATGCTCATAGAAGTCTCTAAGAACCCGAGGGTAACATCAAGGGATCTACAGGCCTCTCTTGCCACAATCAATGTCGAATTGCATGAGTCAACTGTCAGAAAGAGACTGGACTAACTTGGCCTACATGGGAGGTCAAGAAGAAAGAAGCCTCTGCTCTCAAAAAATAATATCAAGACACAACTGACTTTACCCAGGTTCACTATAAAGGATATATAAGCTGGATATTTACCCAGATATAAGTAAGTTCACAGAGGCTGTGTTGAGGAAAACTGATCAGCTAGTACTAAAGGAGGAAAGAGAGAAGAGAGAGAGAGAGAGAGAGAAGAAAAGAGAGAGAAAGGAGAGAGAAAGGAGAGAGCGCGAGAGAGAGAGAAGAAAAGAGAGAGAAAGGGGATAGAGAGAGAGAGGAGACAGAGAGAGAGGAGAGAGAGAGAGAGAGAGAGATTAAGATTAAGAGGGATGTATGAAGATGGAGAGATGGAGATAGAGTGAAGGTAGCAGTAGTGAAATAGATGTGACATGCTGACTAGTAATGATATTTTATCTTCTCTATAAGGAAAGGAGGAGAGGAGGAGAGGAGGAGAGAAGGAGAGGTGGAGAGGAGGAGAGGAGGAGAGGAGGAGAGGTGGAGAGGAGGAGAGGAGGAGAGGAGGAGGGGAGAGGAGGAGAGGAGGAGAGGTGAAGAGGAGGAGAGGAGGAGGGGAGGAGAGGAGGAGAGGGGGAGAGGAGGAGATGAGGAGGGGAGGAGGGGAGGAGAGGAGGAGAGGAGGAGGGGAGAGGAGGAGAGGAGGACAGGGGAGAGGAGGAGAGGAGGAGAGATGGAGAGGAGGAGAGGAGGAGAGGAGAGGAAAGGATGAGAGGAGGAGGGGAGGAGAGGAGGAGAGGAGGAGAGGAGGAGAGGAGGAGAGGAGGAGAGGGGGAGAGGAGGAGGGGAGGAGGGGAGAGGAGGAGAGGAGGACAGGGGAGAGGAGGAGGGGAGGAGGGGAGGAGAGGAGGAGAGGAGGAGAGGGGGAGAGGAGGAGGGGAGGAGAGGAGGAGAGGAGGAGAGGAGGAGAGGGGGAGAGGAGGAGGGGAGGAGAGGAGCAGGGGAGGATAGGAGGAGGGGAGGAGAGGAGGAGAGGAGGAGGGGAGGAGAGGAGGAGGGGAGGAGAGGAGGAGAGGAGGAGGGGAGGAGAGGAGGAGGGGAGGAGAGGAGGAGAGGAGGAGGGGAGGAGAGGAGGAGGGGAGGAGGGGAGGAGAGGAGGAGGGGAGGAGAGGAGGAGAGGAGGAGAGGAGGAGGGGAGGAGAGGAGGAGAGGAGGAGGGGAGGAGAGGAGGAGAGGGGGAGGGGAGGAGAGGAGGAGGGGAGGAGAGGAGGAGAGGGGGAGAGGAGGAGGGGAGGAGGGGAGGAGGGGAGGAGGGGAGGAGAGGAGGAGAGGAGGAGGGGAGAAGAGGAGGAGAGGGGGAGGGGAGGAGAGGAGGAGAGGGCAGAGGAGGAGAGGAGGAGAGGAGGAGGGGAGGAGAGGAGGAGGGGAGGAGAGGAGGAGAGGAGGAGGGGAGGAGAGGAGGAGGGGAGGAGAGGGCAGAGGAGGAGAGGAGGAGGGGAGGAGAGGAGGAGAGGAGGAGGGGAGGAGAGGAGGAGAGGGGGAGAGGAGGAGGGGAGGAGAGGAGGAGGGGAGGAGAGGAGGAGAGGGGGAGAGGAGGAGGGGAGGAGAGGAGGAGGGGAGGAGAGGAGGAGAGGAGGAGAGGAGGAGGGGAGGAGAGGAGGAGAGGGCAGAGGAGAGGAGGAGGGGAGGAGAGGAGGAGAGGGCAGAGGAGGAGAGGGGGAGAGGAGGAGGGTTGGAAGGGATTAGAGAAAGATATGGAGGGAGGAGAGGAGAAGTAGCATATGAGAATCTCAGCCCTTCACCTCAGAGAGACAAGATTACTCTGCACTCACACACTCACACTCTCTCTCTCTCTATTTCTCTCTCACGCTCTCTCTATCTATCTCTCTCTATCTGTCACACTCACTCACTCACACTCACTCACACTCATTCTCTCTCTCTCTCTCTCTCCCTCTCTCTCTCTCTCTCTCTCTCTCTCTCTCTCTCTCTCTCTTGCACGCACACACGCACACGCACACACACACGCACACACACACACACACATACACACACACAAGCTGGATGTTTGAGTCTTAGCACGGGTCCCAAATGGCACCATATTCCCTATATATTTCAATACTTTTGTAGGGAATAGTGTCCAGCCTTAGAGTCAGCATGATTGACAAGCCGCTAGAAATAGATAGAAAATAAGGGAGAGATGGAGAAGGAGAGATGGAGAAGGAGAGATGGAGAAGGAGAGATGGAGAAGGAGAGATGGAGAAGGAGAGATGGAGAGAAGGAGAGATGGAGAGAAGAAGAGAAGGAGAGAAGAAGAGAAGGAGAAGGAGAGATGGAGAAGGAGAGATGGAGAGAAGGAGGGTTGGAGAAGGAGAGATAGAGAAGGAGAGATGGAGAGAAGGAGAGATGGAGAAGGAGAGATGGAGAGAAGGAGGGTTGGAGAAGGAGAGATAGAGAAGGAGAGATGGAGAGAAGGAGAGAGGACAGGGGAGAGGAGGAGGGGAGGAGGGGAGGAGAGGAGGAGGGGAGGAGAGGAGGAGAGGAGGAGAGGAGGAGAGGAGGAGGGGAGGAGAGGAGGAGGGGAGGAGAGGAGGAGAGGAGGAGAGGAGGAGAGGAGGAGAGGGGGAGAGGAGGAGGGGAGGAGAGGAGGAGGGGAGGAGAGGAGGGGAGGAGGAGAGGAGGAGAGGAGGAGGGGAGGAGAGGAGGAGGGGAGGAGAGGAGGAGAGGAGGAGGGGAGGAGAGGAGGAGGGGAGGAGAGGAGGAGGAGGGGAGGAGAGGAGGAGGGGAGGAGAGGAGGAGAGGAGGAGGGGAGGAGAGGAGGAGAGGAGGAGAGGAGGAGGGGAGGAGAGGAGGAGAGGAGGAGGGGAGGAGAGGAGGAGAGGGGGAGAGGAGGAGGGGAGGAGAGGAGGAGGGGAGGAGAGGAGGAGAGGAGGAGGGGAGAAGAGGAGGAGAGGGGGAGGGGAGGAGAGGAGGAGAGGGCAGAGGAGGAGAGGAGGAGAGGAGGAGGGGAGGAGAGGAGGAGGGGAGGAGAGGAGGAGAGGAGGAGGGGAGGAGAGGAGGAGGGGAGGAGAGGGCAGAGGAGGAGAGGAGGAGGGGAGGAGAGGAGGAGAGGAGGAGGGGAGGAGAGGAGGAGAGGGGGAGAGGAGGAGGGGAGGAGAGGAGGAGGGGAGGAGAGGAGGAGAGGGGGAGAGGAGGAGGGGAGGAGGGGAGGAGAGGAGGAGAGGAGGAGAGGAGGAGAGGAGGAGAGGGCAGAGGAGGAGAGGAGGAGAGGAGGAGGGGAGGAGAGGAGGAGAGGGCAGAGGAGGAGAGGGGGAGAGGAGGAGGGTTGGAAGGGATTAGAGAAAGATATGGAGGGAGGAGAGGAGAAGTAGCATATGAGAATCTCAGCCCTTCACCTCAGAGAGACAAGATTACTCTGCACTCACACACTCACACTCTCTCTCTCTCTATTTCTCTCTCACGCTCTCTCTATCTATCTCTCTCTATCTGTCACACTCACTCACTCACACTCACTCACACTCATTCTCTCTCTCTCTCTCTCTCTCCCTCTCTCTCTCTCTCTCTCTCTCTCTCTCTCTCTCTCTTGCACGCACACACGCACACACACACGCACACACACACACACACATACACACACACAAGCTGGATGTTTGAGTCTTAGCACGGGTCCCAAATGGCACCATATTCCCTATATATTTCAATACTTTTGTAGGGAATAGTGTCCAGCCTTAGAGTCAGTATGATTGACAAGCCGCTAGAAATAGATAGAAAATAAGGGAGAGATGGAGAAGGAGAGATGGAGAAGGAGAGATGGAGAAGGAGAGATGGAGAAGGAGAGATGGAGAAGGAGAGATGGAGAAGGAGAGATGGAGAGAAGGAGAGATGGAGAGAAGAAGAGAAGGAGAGAAGAAGAGAAGGAGAAGGAGAGATGGAGAAGGAGAGATGGAGAGAAGGAGGGTTGGAGAAGGAGAGATAGAGAAGGAGAGATGGAGAGAAGGAGAGATGGAGAAGGAGAGATGGAGAGAAGGAGGGTTGGAGAAGGAGAGATAGAGAAGGAGAGATGGAGAGAAGGAGAGATGGAGAAGGAGAGATGGAGAGAAGGAGAGATGGAGAAGGAGAGATGGAGAGAAGGAGAGATGGAGAAAAGGAGGGTTGGAGAAGGAGAGATGGAGAAGGAGAGATTGAGAGATGGAGAGATGGAGAAGGAGAGATGGAGAAGGAGAGATGGAGAAGGAGAGATTGAGAGATGGAGAGAAGGAGGGTTGGAGGGGAATACTGATAGGATAAGGTACGCTTAGTTGTTTTCACTGATATTCAGAAAAAGGTGGAGGAGAGATGGAGAGAAGGAGAGATGGAGAGATGGAGAAGGAGAGATGGAGAGAAGGAGAGATGGAGAGATGGAGAGATGGAGAAGGAGAGATGGAGAGAAGGAGAGATGGAGAGAAGGAGATATGGAGAAGGAGAGATGGAGAGAAGGAGAGAAGGAGGGTTGGAGGGGAATACTGATAGGATAAGGTACGCTTAGTTGTTTTCACTGATATTCAGAAAAAGGTGTGTTCTATCATTTACTTGGAGTTTGGCCTGCATGGGTATATCACTGTATATGATGTCATCACTCTGTCACTATGTCTCTCTGTCTCTCTCTCTCTCTCTCTCTCTCTCTCTCTCCTCTCTCTCTCTCTCTCTCTCTCTCTCTCTCTCTGTCTCTGTCTCTCTCTCTCTCTCTCTCTCTCTCTCTCTCTCTCTCTCTCTCTCCTTCCCTCTCCTCCTCCCTCTCTCTCTCTCTCTCCTTCCTCTCACTCTCTCTCGCTCTTTCTTCTGTGCCCCATCTTCCTCCCTCCTTCCCCTGCACCCCCTATCCTTCTCTCTCTCCCTTCCTTCCTTCTTTTATTTCCTCATGTTGATGTCACAGCTCTAAGTAGATGGCACTGGGACAGTACACTACACACACTACACACACACACACACACACACAGTGTACACACACACACTGTACACACACACACACACACACACACACACACACACACACACACACACACACACACACACACACACACACGGCCCTAGATGGCACTGGGACAGAACACAACACACACACACACACACACACACACACGGCCCTAGATGGCACTGGGACAGTACACAACACACACACACACACACACACACGGCCCTAGATGGCACTGGGACAGTACACAACACACACACACACACACACACACACACGGCCCTAGATGGCACTGGGACAGTACACAACACACACACACACGGCCCTAGATGGCACTGGGACAGAACACAACACACACACACACGGCCCTAGATGGCACTGGGACAGTACACAAGACACACACACACACACACACACGGCCCTAGATGGCACTGGGACAGAACACAACACACACACACACACACGGCCCTAGATGGCACTGGGACAGTACACAACACACACACACACACACACACACATCCCTAGATGGCACTGGGACAGAACACAACACACACACACACACACGGCCCTAGATGGCACTGGGACAGAACACAACACACACACACGGCCCTAGATGGCACTGGAACAGAACACAACACACACACACACGGCCCTAGATGGCACTGGGACAGTACACAACACACACACACGGCCCTAGATGGCACTGGAACAGAACACAACACACACACACGGCCCTAGATGGCACTGGGACAGAACACAACACACACACACGGCCCTAGATGGCACTGGGACAGAACACAACACACACACACGGCCCTAGATGGCACTGGAACAGAACACAACACACACACACACACAGAAAGACAGACAGACCAATAAACACACACTTTGTTTAGTTAGTCATTAAGGGAGATATAAGGAGAGAGAGAAACAGAAAGCGATGATGACCCAAACTAAAGGAAAGCTTTGACTATATACAGACTCAGTGAGCATAGCCTTGCTATTGAGAAAGGCCTCTGTAGGCAGACCTGGCTCTCAAGAGAAGACAGGCTATATTAGGTGGAAACTGAGCTGCACTCACTAACCTCCTGCCAGATTGGATTATCCCTCAAGATATAAAGACAAAGGAGAGAGAGATACATGAGATACAGTCATGTGACAGGAAGTACACCCCCTTTTTAAACCATATTTGGACACATAGATATTTTAGCTAAATTCCCACCACATTCATTGATAAAGGAAACCAACACATCACACTAAACAAGTTTACTATTAAAACGTTATGCAATTAAAATAAATAAAAATACCTTTTCCTTCTGGGGAAAAAGTTAGTACAGCCCTACCATTACCATCACATAACATGGATACAATTAGAATTAGGTACCAAAACAAGTGTAAATGATTAGAGAACATTAGAGAGAAACCTAGGAGGGTCCAGCCTTCCATAAAGATAAGAACATTGGTCTGGTTTGGTCTTAACCATATGGGTGTGGTAACACATCATTCAAAGATCAAAAGACCTACCGAGGCCCTCAGATTATTGATGCCCATGAGTCTGGGAGGGGTTACAAATCCATTTCCAAGCAGTTTGAAGTACATCATTCCACTGTCTGATGAGAATTCCAGACCACTGGCAAACTACCTAGAACAGGTCGTCCCACCAAAGTCAGCCCAAGAGCTGACTGAAAGATGCTCATAGAAGTCTCTAAGAACCCCAGGGTAACATCAAGGGATCTACAGGCCTCTCTTGCCACAATCAATGTTGAATTGCATGAGTCAACTGTCAGAAAGACACTGCACAAACTTGGCCTACATGGGAGGTCAGGAAGAAAGAAAGAAGCCTCTGCTCTCAAAAAAGATAATCAAGACACGACTGACGTTTGCCAGACAACACTTGGGTAAAGACCAAAACTACTGGAACAATATGCTCTGGACAGATGAGTCAAAGGTGGAGTTGTTTGGCCAGAATGCCAGATGCCATGTTTGGTGAAAACGAAACACTGTCTTTGAACAGAATAACCTCATACCAACTGTAAAGCATGGAGGCGGTGGCGTTATGGTTTGGGGCTGCTTTGCTGCCTCAGGGCCAACTTGTCATCATTGAGTCAACCATGAATTCTATATTGTACCAGAGAATTCTTGAGGAGAACGTGAGGCCATCTGTCAAAAAGCTGAAGCTGAACCGAACATGGATCTTGCAACAGGACAATGATCCAAAACACAAAAGCAAAGCTACAACAGAATGGTCCACTCATCTATATGCACAGATTAGGTTCCCTAATATTTGAAACCAAGGTCTGGAACCCCAATCCACAAGTGGAGACAGATTTGACCCCAAGAATATTCGTCAGCAGCAATCTCTGAAAAATCCACCAGTGAAAACAAGACAGACCACATATACATTGTCCTGTTGCAAGATCCATGTTCGGTAAACACACAGATTTATTTCCTCAGGGCCGTGGGGTGAGACAGGGATGCAGCTTGAGCCCCACCTTCTTCAACATATATATCAATGAACTGACGAAGGCACTAGAACAGTCTGCAGCACCCGGCCTCACCCTACTAGAATCTGAAGTCAAATGTCTACTATTTGCTGATGATCTGGTGCTTCTGTCACCAACCAAGGAGGGCCTACAGCAGCACCTAGATCTTCTGCACAGATTCTGTCAGACCTGGGCCCTGACAGTAAATCTCAGTAAGACAAAAATAATGGTGTTCCAAAAAAGGTCCAGTAGCCAAGACAATAAATACAAATTATATCTAGAACATAAAACTCAACATCCCAATTAGGATCTGGTTTTATCAAACCCATTGTGCTCTATGGTTGTGAGGTCTGGGGTCCGCTCACAAAATGGGACAAACACACAAGTGAGACTCTGCATGCAGAATTCTGCCAAAATATACTTTGTGTACAACGAAAAACACCAAACAATGTACGCAGAGCAGAATTTGGACTATACCCTCTAGTTATCAAAATCCAGAAAAGAGCTGTTAAATTTTACAACCACATAAAAGTATGCAATGCCCACACATTCCACCACAAAGCCCTCAGCAACAGAGAGATGAACCTGGAGAGAAGACAGGCACAAAATGAGGTGGAAACTGAGCTACATTTCCTAACCTCCTGCCAAAATGTATGACCACGTTAGAGACATATTATTTCCCACAGGTTACACAGACCCACAAAGAAAACAAATCAAACATTGATAAACTCCCATGTCTGTTTGGTGAAATACCCCAGTGTGCATCACAGCAGCAAGATGTGTGTCCCGTTACATGATAAAGGTGCAACCAGTGAAGAACAAACACCACTGTAAACATCACCTATATTTAACTGTTTACCTTTTTACAACACTGTACATACATACTACATAGCCAATAATATAACATTTAAAATGTCTACATTCTTAAAAAATGTTTACTGATTACAGTCATTTATCAGCTCCTATCTGTTCCTTGTCTCTGTATTCTACATGTTCCACTATTCTAGTCATGTTGATATCTGTTCCTTGTCTCTGTATTCTACATGTTCCACTATTCTAGTCATGTTGATATCTGTTCCTTGTCTCTGTATTCTACATGTTCCACTATTCTAGTCATGTTGATATCTGTTCCTTGTCTCTGTATTCTACATGTTCCACTATTCTAGTCATGTTGATATCTGTTCCTTGTCTCTGTATTCTACATGTTCCACTATTCTAGTCATGTTGATATCTGTTCCTTGTCTCTGTATTCTACATGTTCCACTATTCTAGTCATGTTGATACAAATACAGCAGTGTGATTCAACATTGCACATTGGGGGGATTCTTTTATCACACCTACATTAGCCGGGCTATTAAACCTGCTAATCCGTTGTCCTGCAAATAGCCTGGTAGGTTGTGCATCAAGAATTCACCTTCGGGCCAACTGGGGTCCAAGGCTGGTTAGGAGACTCCGCTAGAGACACTATGTAATCATGATGAACTGAGAGAATATTAGGGTGGCACTAATTCATGAATCATATGCTGTCTTCCCTGCTCCTCTGTTCTTACCTCTCTCCCTGTCTGTCTTCCCTGCTCCTCTGTTCTCACCTCTCTCCCTGTCTGTCTTACCTGCTCCTCTGTTCTTACCTCTCTCCCTGTCTGTCTTCCCTGCTCCTCTGTTCTCACCTCTCTCCCTGTCTGTCTTCCCTGCTCCTCTGTTCTCACCTCTCTCCCTGTCTGTCTTCCCTGCTCCTCTGTTCTTACCTCTCTCCCTGTCTGTCTTCTGTTGTTTTTTTCTTTATAGAAAATGGTCTTAGTTTCGTTTTTTTATGACCTTCCTAAACAAAATATTTATGGATGTCTTTGTGGTTGTGTGTATTAAATTGATGTATTATACTGGTGGCTATTGGTCGGCTACTCGTTGAATCCAGGATATTCTACTGTTAATATTCATACCACACATCAGACCTTCATGGCTCAGTCGATAGAGCGCTGGGCTTCGGTTGAGGGTTTGAAACCTGCTCCCTGCCTGCTTCTTTACAATATTCATCTTAATGTTTTAAAACTGTTTGAAAATGTATATGTTTATTAAGCTTATGGTCACGGCATGTTTTCAAAATGCCTCCAGCTGTCCATCACTACTGTAAATATAAACAGTGGTACAATTATATCATTTAATTCTATAAATAAAATAATGCACATAATACTTCATTGAATACATTGCATCTACAGTGGTGCAAATATATTATTGAATTCGATAAAAATGTGTTTATTAAGCTACTGTGCAGTCTGACAAGTACACATACTACAGCTACAGTACATAGTCAACATGGTAAAGGACCTAATTCCTTACATAAGGGGTAGCAGGCCATGTCCAGACTTTCTCAGTGACCTCAGGTACTCACTAACACTGTCTTTAATGCTTTTTCAGGTTGCATCAGTCATGGACTAAAACCTCTGAGACACAGTATTACTGATGAACACCCGGAGGTTCACTGGTAAGTTCTGAGACACAGTATTACTGATGAACACCCAGAGGTTCACTGGTAACTTCTGAGACACAGTATTACTGATGAACACCCAGAGGTTCACTGGTAACTTCTGAGACACAGTATTACTGATGAACACCCGGAGGTTCACTGGTAAGTTCTGAACACAGTATTACTGATGAACACCCGGAGGTTCACTGGTAAGTTCTGAACACAGTATTACTGATGAACACCCGGAGGTTCACTGGTAAGACACATTGTGTCCACTCATGGTATCTCTCTTCGGTTATACATCCCTGGAATAGCAGAACAGCATGACGGTCCGGACGGCGCTTGCTGTGTCTGGTGAGCAGTTGAAGTGTATACTTGTAATACATACATGCAGACACAGCATCTTTCAAAGACTGGAGTTTGATCCTCCCTGTATTGGATATGACTGAAAAAGAATGTCTCACAGAGATTCATACCTGAACCACACCTTTATTTGCCAAGGAAGAGAACGATCAGTGAATATATTAAATATACAGGCTACAATGTAGGGATCTCATGGTAATAACTACATGTATATACGACTTGCTACTCAATCCATAGGCTTCATTAATGCCATTCAGACTTGAAGTCGATACAACAACTATAATATCAACTAAGTTCATAGATAGGTTCTGAACTAATATTTATACCAAACATTTTTGGGTCCATACACAGATCGGCTACAGTAGCCGGGCTATTAAACCTGCTAATCGATTGTCCTGCAAACAGTGCGTCAAGAATTCAGCATAGCGATGAAGAGCAGTGGATCTCAGTCCTGGTTCTGGAGACTTACAGCTGATTCAAATGATCAAGTCATCATCAAGAATCAAGTGGTATTTATGTATTCAGTTGTGATGCTATCCTTCATATGATGTGTAGGCTGTCATGATGTGTAGGTCGTCATTGTAAATAAGAATTTGTTCTTAACTGACTTGCCTAGTTAATAAAGGTTAAAAAAAATATACTATAGAACAGATAAATACTTATCTTAAAACATGCTTTTCTGTTATTTTGAAAGAAAATTGTCCTATTGGGGGGACTACTGCTGCATATGTAACAGCTTTGATTCCGTCCTTCTCCTCGCCCCTACCTGGGCTCGAACCAGGGACCCTCTGCACACATCGTCAACAGTCACCCTCGAAGAATCGTTAACTTGCTAGCCGTTTCCCACAGGTTACACGTAACCAATTCCAAGTTTGTGGGCTAGAAGAACCATCCTCTCATTTGTATCAAATGCCACATCTCCCCTGGAGCACTCCTGCAGCCTGGAGGAAGTGCCCCATCTCCCCTGGAGCTCTCCTGCAGCCTGAAGGAAGTGCCCCATCTCCCCTGGAGCTCTCCTGCAGCCTGAAGGAAGTGCCCCATCTCCCCTGGAGCTCTCCTGCAGCCTGGAGGAAGTGTCACATCTCCCCTGGAGCTCTCCTGCAGCCTGAAGGAAGTGTCCCATCTCCCCTGGAGCTCTCCTGCAGCCTGGAGGAAGTGTCACATCTCCCCTGGAGCTCTCCTGCAGCCTGGAGGAAGTGTAACCCCTCCTCCTAAACGCATCACCATCACCCCTTCACAGTGTTCACATTCTATCATGACAGAATCACACAATCCCTGGTTAGTGTGGTCTATGGTGATTTTCAGTCCAGTCTACAAGTTGGTTTATTTGAGACGTGGAATAAATGCTACTGTTGGCTGGCTGGCTGCTGTCTGGTTGCTCGCTGCTAGCTGTCATTCATCTCAACTAATTTGTGTCTCGACGCGCTCTAGTTACCAGTGATGACACTGCCTCTATCAGCTAATCAAGCTAATTTGTTATTTCATTCACTGCTTTTCTCGCATTGGCTAAAAGAGATCGGCTATTTTTATTCACATACTGAAGGTATATTCTTCGAGATTTTCTTTACGTGGATTATTCGCGGGAGATATTTTCAATTAAAGAAGTGCTGCGAGGCATGTGTGGCATTTTAACCAATCAGGTTGCCGGAAAGGGCCTTTAAATGCCAGTAGCCAATCGGATGCCAGGAAATTAGTGTTCTAGCTCAGCTAACTTGCTAAATAGCGATTTTCGTAAATGAACTTTATGACACTTGCTTCCTCTGTAATGTTGTCAGAGTCACCAGCTATGTGTCCCATAGCGTCAAATTCATCATTGGAACCACTCGATATGATTGGTCATATAAAAATGGTTGTGTGTTCAATCCCTGGCTGAGTCATACCAAAGACTGTGAAAATGGGACCTTATGCATCTCTGCTGGGCAATCAGAATTAAGGAAATAAATTGTGGGACAGGCCCTGCGATATACTAGTGTCCTGTCCAGGAGGTGTCCTGTACATCAAGCTGTCTCACTACAGAAAGAGGAGATAGACTAGTGTCCTGTCCAGGAGGTGTCCTGTACATCAAGCTGTCTCACTACAGAAAGAGGAGATAGACTAGTGTCCTGTCCAGGAGGTGTCCTGTACATCAAGCTGTCTCACTACAGAAAGAGGAGACAGGCTCCTTCCCTGTTCAGGCTTGCTTGTGCAAGGCTACTTACTTACACTATATATACAAAAGTATGTGGCACAAGTATGAGCACACAACCATGCAATCTCCAAAGACCAACATTGGCAGAAGAATGGCCTAAGTTATTCAGTAACTTTCAATGTGGCATTGTCATAGGATGCCACCTTTCCAACAAGTCAATTCTTCACATTTCTGCCCTGCTAGAGCTGCCCCTGTCAACAGTAAGTGCTGTTATTGTGAAGTGGAAACGTCTAGGCTACACAGAACACTGAAGCAAGTAGCGAGTAAAAATCGTCTGTCCTCGTTTGCAACACTCACTACTGTGTTCCAAACTGTCTCTGGAAGCCAAGTCAGGACAATAACTATTGGTTGGGAGCTTGGCTGGAGTGATGTAAAGCTCGCCCCCATTGGACTCTGGAGCGGTGGAAATATGTTCTTTGGAGTGACACTTCACCATCTATCAGTCCTGGGTTTGGCATATTCCAGAAGAACGCTACCTGCCCAAATGCATAGTGCCAACTGTAAAGTTTGGTGGAGGAGAAATAATGGTCTGGGGCTGTTTTTCATGGTTCAGGCCCCTTAGTTCCAGTGAAGGGAAATCTTAACGCTACAGCATACACTGACATTCTAGAGGATTCTGTGCCTCCAACTTTGTGTAAGGCCCTTTCCTGTTTCAGCAAGACAATGCCACCGTGCATAAAGCAAGGTCTATACAGAAATGGTTTGTCGAGATCAGTGTGGAAGAACTTAACCGGCCTGCACAGAGCCCTGACCTCAACCCCAACAAATAACTTTGGGATGAATTGGAACGCCGACTGCGCGCCAGGCCTAATCGCACAACATCAGTGCCTCACTAATGCTCTTGTGGCTGAATGGAAGCAAGTCCCCGCAGCAATGTTCCAACATCTAGTGGAAAGCCTTCCCAGAAGAGTGGAGGCTGTTATAGCAGCAAAGGTGGGACCAACTAAATATTAATGCCCATGATTTGGGAATCCGATGTTTGATGAGCATACTTTTGGCAATGTTGTGTACTTTACCACATAGGCACACACTCACACACACACACACACACACACACACACACACACACACACACACACACACACTCACACACACACACACACACACACACACACACACACACACACACACACACACACACACACACACACACACACACACTCACACTCACACACACACTCACACACACACACACACACACACTCACACACACACTCACTCACAGAAACACACATTTCTCTCTGAACAGCATGGAGCTGGATACTGATTTCGCTAATCACAGTCATATTTTAATCAAGGACAGAGAAACAAATACATCAAAATAAAGGATTGTGAGATTTTAGGACTTCTAATCCGTTTTAAACATTGTGTGTTTAAGCTACATAATTCTATTCTTCTGCATTCATTGGTGTGTAATTTTATTATTATTTAACTACTCAAGTCAGTTAAGAACAAATTCTTATTTACAATGACAGCCTTCCCCGGCCAAAATCCTCCCCGAACCCAGAAAACACTGGGCCAATTGTGCACCACCCTATGGGACTCCCGATCACGGCCGGTTGTGATACAGCCTGGATTCAAACCAGGGTCTGTAGTGACGTCTCTAGCACTGAGATGAAGTGCCTTAGACCGCTGCGCCACTTGGGAGGTGATTAACAGGGGCATATCTAGAGCGGTGTTTGTGAAGAAAGGGCAGATCCCGAAGAGGCCTGGGTCTTTTTATGCTCTATGACTCACAAGCTACACAAGAGTCGTTAGGAGGTGACACTACGGTCTTGGTCATGGCTCGATCTTTCCCCCCCTCCAGTCTTGGTCTTGGTCATGGCTCGATCTTTCCCCCCTCCAGTCTTGGTCTTGGTCATGGCTCGATCTTGCCCTCCCTCCAGTCTTGGTCTTGGTCATGGCTCGATCTTGCCCTCCCTCCAGTCTTGGTCTTGGTCATGGCTCGATCTTGCCCCCATATCGGTCTCAGCCTTGAATCAGACTCGGCCTCACCCCCTCTTGGTCTCGGTCATAACTCTGTCTCTAGGTTCTTCAGCCTAGACATAGAACCAGATACATAGACATAGAACCAGATACATAGACATAGAACCAGATACATAGACATAGAACCAGATACATAGACATAGAACCAGATACATAGACATAGATCCATATACATAGACAAAGACCCATATACATAGACAAAGACCCAGATACATAGACGTAGACCCATATACATAGACAAAGACCCAGATACATAGACATATACCCAGATACATAGACAAAGACCCAGATAAATAGGCATAAAACCAGATACATACACCTAGACCCAGATACAAACATTCTGTTAAGAAAATGGAATGGTCACAAACACAGAAACGCATGCATGAACACACACAAAAGCACAGACGCACACACCCCAGACAGCTGTATGGTGCTGGTGCTAATACAATGGATATCACAATTCAATCTGACTGTCCCACGCTCCGGTGGATTCATTCCAACAGCTTTAAATTACAACTGTTCAGAGAACACTTTAATATAATCAAGATTTTTCTTTATTTATAACATTATAGCTATTAACACACAGCCAACCAGCTATGCACATAAAATACTATTAATGCTGATATCACACAGCTATACTCAAAGAAAACTATTAATGGTAATATCACTCAGCTATAAACACAGAATACTATTAATGTGACTCAGAATAAATTTTTTTACCTTTATTTAACAAGGCAAGTCAGTTAAAAACAAATTCTTATTTACAATGACGGCCTAAACCGACCAACTCGGACGACGCTGGGCCAATTGAGCGCAGCCCTATGGGACTCCCAATCACGTCCGGCTGGGATACAGCCTGGAATCGAACCAGGGTCTGTAGATGATGCCTCTAGCACTGATATGCAGTGGCTTAGACTGCTTCCCAGCCAGCCAGCTGTACAAACAGAATACTATTAATGCTAATATCCGAGACTATAGACACAGAGAACTAACTTTTGAAAGAAAAGCTAATTTTTTGTCCATTAAAATAGCATAAAATTGATCAGAAATACAGTGTAGACATTGTTAATGTTGTAAATGACTATTGTAACTGGAAATGGCAGATTTTTAATGGAATATCTACATAGGCGTACAGAGGCCCATTATTTGAGAAACAGACATCTCACAAGTCCTCAACTGGCAGCTTCATTAAATAGTACACGCAAAACACCAGTCTCAACGTCAACAGTGAAGAGGAGACTCCGGGATGCTGGCCTTCTAGGCAGAGTTGCAAGAAAAAGCCATATCTCAGACTGGCCAATAAAAAGAAAAGATCAAGATGGGAAAAAAAACACAGACACTGAACAGAAGAAGATATGGCTTTTTCTTTGCAACTAAAACCCCTTGAATTGAATTGAGAGAGAGAAACAGTGCAAGTGTTTATGTGTGTAACAGAGGACAGAATTACTGAGGGAACAGAGGGAGGGGCGAGGCTAAGGAGGAACAGAGGGAGGGGCGAGGCTAAGGAGGAACAGAGGGAGGGGCGAGGCTAAGGAGGAACAGAGGGAGGGGCGAGGCTAAGGAGGAACAGAGGGAGGGGCGAGGCTAAGGAGGAACAGAGGGAGGGGCGAGGCTAAGGAGGAACAGAGGGAGGGGCGAGGCTAAGGAAGAGGAAAGGAGAGGAAAGTGATGTTGAGACAATCTAATCCAATACACTGTTAATATTAAACAACTAGTGAGTGACACACAACCTCAGGTACTTCATACCCCTGAACAGTGATCTGGTACTCCTTGTATGTACAGTACTTCATACCCCTGAACAGTGATCTGGTACTCCTTGTATGTACAGTACTTCATACCCCTGAACAGTGATCTGGTACTCCTTGTAGGTAAGGGGATACTTAGTCAGTTGTTCAACTGAATGCATTCAACTGAAATGTGTCTTCCACATTTATCCCAACTCCTCTGAATCAGAGAGTGCACCTTCATCAACATCATCAGCACCCAGGGAACAGTGGGTTAACTGCCTTGCTCAGGCCCAGAACAATATATTTTTACATTGTCAGCTCAACGGTTTGATCCAGCAACCTTTCCGTTACTGGCCCAACGCTCTAACCGCTAGGCCACCTCTATGTAGCTTCATTATTGTGTATTTTATTAATCTTTATTCCTTGTGTTAGTATTATTATTTCATTAGTTTATCTTTTAATCTCTGCATCATAGGGGAGGGCTCGCAACTAAGAATTTCATGGCAACAACTGTTTTGGCGCATGTGACAAATAAAATGTAATTTGATTTGACACACATGCAGCTCTCTCACACACAGTCTTAATGCAAGGAGACAAGTGCCAGTAGTGACTAACGTCAGTTTACTAACAAAGAAGCACAGTACTCCATAATGGTGCAACAATAACACATCAGCTACCAGTAACACAGTGGTTTGGGGTTAGAACTTTTGCATTTTTTTTATACTGAATGTTAGCATATCTTCAACCAAAACCTAATAATATATTAAAGGAACTTGAGTTTACAACACCCAATTCCCCTTACACTCAATAACTGGTTGTGCCACCTTTAGCTGCAATGACTGCAACCAAACGCTTCCTGTAGTGATGTTGATCAGTCTCTCACATCGCTGTGGAGGAATTTTGGCCCATTCTTGCATGCAGAACTACTTTAACTCAGCAATATTTGTGGATTTTAAAGCATGGACTGCTCGTTTCGAATCCTGCCTCAACATCTCATTTGGGATTAGGTCTAGACTTGCTTTTTAACCGTTTTCATGTCGACTTGATTGTGTGTTTTGGATCATTGCTGCATGACCCAGCTGCGCTTCAGCTTCATGGAATGAGAGCCTGTGATGAGCTTCCATTTTGGACGTTAATAAGCAGACACTCCATCTAAACTCCTCCTCCACATTTACTGGATTGGTTGAACAGAAGAGAACGTCCCCCAACAGTTTTTTGTTTATCTCGTCAAGTTCTATACTATTCTACTGTATCTTAGTCAATGCCACTCTGACATCGCTCGTCCATATAGAGTACGTATATAGTCTGAATTAATTCCTTACTTAGATTTGTGTGTATTGGGTATACAGTGGGGAGAACAAGTATTTGATACACTGCTGATTTTGCAGGTTTTCCTACTTACAATGCATGTAGAGGTCTGTAAGTTTTATCATAGGTACACTTCAACTGTGAGAGACGGAATCTAAAACAAAAATCCAGAAAATCACATTGTATGATTTTTCAATAATTAATTTGCATTTTATTGCATGACATAAGTATTTGATCACCTACCAACCAGTAAGAATTCCGGCTCTCACAGACCTGTTAGTTTTTCTTTAAGAAGCCCTCCTGTTCTCCACTCATTACCTGTATTAACTGCACCTGTTTGAACTCGTTACCTGTATAACAGACACCTGTCCACACACTCAATCAAACAGACTCCAACCTCTCCACAATGGCCAAGACCAGAGAGCTGTGTAAGGACATCAGGGATAAAATTGTAGACCTGCACAAGGCTGGGATGGGCTACAGGACAATAGGCAAGCAGCTTGGTGAGAAGGCAACAACTGTTGGCGCAATTATTAGAAAATGGAAGAAGTTCAAGATGACGGTCAATCTCCCTCGGTCTGGGGCACCATGCAAGATCTCACCTCGTGGGGCATCAATGATCATGAGGAAGGTGAGGGATCAGCCCAGAACTACACGGCAGGACCTGGTCAATGACCTGAAGAGAGCTGGGACCACAGTCTCAAAGAAAAACATTAGTAACACACTACGCCGTCATGGATTAAAATCCTGCAGCGCACGCAAGGTCCCCCTGCTCAAGCCAGCGCATGTCCAGGCCCGTCTGAAGTTTGCCAATGACCATCTGGATGATCCAGAGGAGGAATGGGAGAAGGTCATGTGGTCTGATGAGACAAAAATAGAGCTTTTTGGTCTAAACTCCACTCGCCGTGTTTGGAGGAAGAAGAAGGATGAGTACAACCCCAACAACACCATCCCAACCGTGAAGCATGGAGGTGGAAACATCATTCTTTGGGGATGCTTTTCTGCAAAGGGGACAGGACGACTGCACCGTATTGAGGGGAGGATGGATGGGGCCATGTATCGCGAGATCTTGGCCAACAACCTCCTTCCCTCAGTAAGAGCATTGAAGATGGGTCGTGGCTGGGTCTTCCAGCATGACAACGACCCGAAACACACAGCCAGGGCAACTATGGAGTGGCTCCTTAGGAAGCATCTCAAGGTCCTGGAGTGGCCAGTCTCCAGACCTGAACCCAATAGAAAATCTTTGGAGGGAGCTGAAAGTCCGTATTGCCCAGCGACAGCCCGAAACCTGAAGGATCTGTATGGAGGAGTGGGCCAAAATCCCTGCTGCAGTGTGTGCAAACCTGGTCAAGAACTACAGGAAATGTATGATCTCTGTAATTTCAAACAAAGGTTTCTGTACCAAATATTAAGTTCTGCTTTTCTGATGTATCAAATACTTATGTCATGCAATAAAATGCAAATTAATTTCTTAAAAATAATACAATGTGATTTTCTGGATTTTTGTTTTAGATTCCGTCACTCACAGTTGAAGAGTACCTATGATAAAAATGACAGACTTCTACATGCTTTGTAAGTGGGAAAACCTGCAAAATCGGCAGTGTATCAAATACTTGTTCTCCCCACTGTATGTTGTGTAATTGTTAGATATTACTGCACTGTCGTATCTAGTTTCAGGTGTATGTGACCAATAACATTAGATTTGGTTTGTAGGGATCTACTTTCAGTTGTATCTTTTACTCCTGCTACGTCTGGGTGGCAGGTAGCCTAGCGGTTAGAGTGTTGGGCCACTAACCAAAAGGTTGCTGGTTTGAATACCTGAGCCGACAAGGTGAAAAACCTTTCAATGTGTCCTTGAGCAAGGCACTTAACCCTAATTTGCTCCAGGGTCTGACCCTGTAGGTAGGCCATCATTGTAAAAAATAATTTGTTCTAAACTGACTTACCTAGTTAAATAAAAATAGGTTAGACCCACACGAACTTGACCAAAGACATGATTGAAACAGAAACCACTTTTCTGCAACACAATGTGCTTCACAGGATTTTTTCAAAACAATACAAATAAAACAAATATTTACATAAAGCATAAGAGGATAAAAAACGAAAAACAAAAGAATAAAAATTTTAAACTGAACAACTAAAAAGCCACCTGAGGAAAAGCAGAGCTAAAAAGGTGTGTTTTAAGATCCATTTGAAATGCCCACAGTTTCAGGTCCCCTCAGGTTCTCAGGTTATTCCAGAGGCTGGGAGCATAGTAACTAAAAGCTGCCTCTCCATGCCTCTTGGTCCTAGGCTTTGGGATCGTTAAAAAGCCAGTGCCAGAGGACCTGAGGGACCTACTGGGTACATCACTTAAAAGCATGTCTGACATGTATTGGGGTGCACAATCGTGGATTGATTTAAAAACCAATAGAAGAATCTTAAAATGAATTCTAAAACTCACAGACAGCCGGTGCAGAGACCTTAAAACCGGCGTATTGTGTGTGTTCTGTCTGGTCTTGGTCAGGACCCATGATGCAGCATCCTGTATGTTTTGCAGTTGACCAATGGCTTTCTTGGGTAGACCAGAAGGGAGAGCATTACAGTAGTCAAGCCTGTTCGTAATTAAATCATGGATTGAATTGAATTGAATTGAATTTATTTTGGGTAACAGACATATGGAACAAAATGTACAATGTGGACCCAGAGAATATCACTTGAAAGTATTAATTAAAACCCTTGTTTCCAAAGTGGTCCTCGATGGTAAAAACAATAAAACATGTAAAGATTAAAAGACAAAAACAAAATGACAAACAACCATAAATACATCAATTTATATTGACATCCTAAAAAGTGGTTCTATTCATTGCACTTTTCCCAAACCTTAAAAATCAACTATATTAATTTCACATTATAACAATCTATTCATTACACATCATACCTATCATTCACATAAATACACCTGACCAGCAGTAGGGGGCGTAAGGGGCAGTGGAGGGGTTTCTCTTACTTAGACAACGTTGTCCTAATAAATACACCTGACCAGCAGTAGGGGGGGCACAAGGGGCAGTGGAGGGGTTTCTCTTACTTAGACAACGTTGTCCAAAAAAAAAACTTTGCCTGCTTTTTAAAGCTATTTCTACTTTTTCGTTGCTTGATCTGCAAGGGGAGGCTATTCCATAGACAAATGCCTGTATAGAAGAACGTGCTCCTCCAGTACTGTTTCCTGTTGGGATTTTACAAGACATAACACTAGCTCTGGTATTGTAACTGTGTTGGTTATAGACCATATCAATGTGGGTTTTCATATAACCTGGGGCACGATCATTTAAGATGTTAAACATGTGATTAAGTTTAAGTTGGTCCACTCTGGACTCCAAAGGCAACAAGCCCACCTCCCGGAACTCCTGTACCCCTATGTGGGTCCTAGGGGGGACATTCAGCATAAACCTGATAATAATATTTTGCATGACCTGCATTCTCTTTTTCAACTTTTCTTATAGCCCAGTATACCAAGCTGAGCAGGCATCATCAAAAATATTAGAGGCCCTAAAATTGATCCCTGCGGTACTCCACAGGATATTTCTTTGGCCTCTGACAGAACATCACCAACATTAGACACTGTGTTCTGTTTGTCAGATAAGACTTAAACCAATTCACTGCTACATCATTTAGACCCATGCATTTCAGTTTCATCAGGAGAATATCACGGTCCACAGAGTCAAAAGCTTTCTGCAAGTCTAACATGACCATACCTGTATAGTTCCCCTTCTCACTTTCCTGCTTGATGTGGTCAAAAAGATGGATAAGGCAGGTATCAGTGGAATGAGCTGCTCTAAAGCCAGACTGGAGTTCATAAAGAAGTTTGTGCTCAAGAAGGTTTCCCTCAAGTTGATTAAAAACGAATCTCTCAACAGCTTTGGATCAGGTTCTGAGGATCGACACAGGCCTGTAGTTTCCTGCGTTTGTTTTACTGCTCTTCTTATGGAGCGGAACCATCCGGGCTGTTCTGAGATCATTGGGAAAAGTTCCACTACTAATAGAATGATTTACAATATGCGTTATCATTTTAGCAGTGACTCAAGTACTATCCTTTATGAATCTAGCAGGAAGGTTATCCAGCCCAGCTGCTTTGTTTGTGCTCATTAAGCATCGTAGATTGGAAACGTTGTCCTCTGTTACCATGCACAGCGTTGTCCTCTGTTACCATGCACAGCGTTGTCCTCTGTTACCATGCACAGCGTTGTCCTCTGTTACCATGCACAGCGTTGTCCTCTGTTACCATGCACAGCGTTGTCCTCTGTTACCATGCACAGCGTTGTCCTCTGTTACCATGCACAGCGTTGTCCTCTGTTACCATGCACAGCTCAAACTAATCATTTTGTGAAACCTTTTCTATGGTAAAGGTTCTTAATGAAAGACTGGCCGTAGTGTCCAGAGCAGGTCGGTAACTTCTTAACCAGAGATGAGGCTATGGTAAAGGTTCTTAATGAAAGACTGGCCGTAGTGTCCAGAGCAGGTCGGTAACTTCTTAACCAGAGATGAGGCTATGGTAAAGGTTCTTAATGAAAGACTGGCCGTAGTGTCCAGAGCAGGTCGGTAACTTCTTAACCAGAGATGAGGCTATGGTAAAGGTTCTTAATGAAACACTGGCCGTAGTGTCCAGAGCAGGTCGGTAACTTCTTAACCAGAGATGAGACTATGGTAAAGGTTCTTAATGAAAGACTGGCCGTAGTGTCCAGAGCAGGTCGGTAACTTCTTAACCAGAGATGAGACTATGATGCTAAAACATGTATTAAAATAATGTGCAACCTTTGCCTGGTCATGGAATAAAACATCAATAACCAGGCAAATACTACAGGATTTTACTTTATGGGGAGTTTTTGAGCCAATGTCCTTTAAAATGTTCCACAGTTTACGAGGTTGATGTCGTCATTAACAGCGTCTATGTCATGTTGGGATTTGGCCGTGTCCATTTTGTATCTTGCCTGGTTTCTACAGTTAATATAACCATCATAATCTGGTTGTAGATTTATCTTTCTTAATTTGAGCAGGTAACGATCCCTTTTCCTTATGAGGTCTAATATCTCGGAAGTGATCCATTTCCCTGAACACTGTTTGATTGTAATTTGTTTCATCGGAGCCAGAGAGTCGAGTGCAGACAGAAAGAAACAGATCTTGGGTGAGTCTCATTGTATCAGCCTGAGAGAGAAACGGCTGCACCTTGGCAATGTTCCTCAGGTGGTAAAAAGTTATTTTGGTCACATTCTTAATGTGTGATTAGAAATTGAGTTCAGAATCTAAAATGACACCTAGGTTATTTACCAGGTGTTTTATCTTCATTGCCTGTGAATTAAAATGTGCTGCCAGATTCTCTCTGTGCTTCGGCTCCAACAATCAGTACCTCGGTCTTGTCTTGATTTATCTGGAGGAAGTTGTTAGCCATTGAAGTATTTAAATCACTAATACAGTCTAATCATTTATGGAGCTAAAATCCTCTGGTGACACAGAAATGTGAAGTTGTTTATCGTCTGTGTAGCAGTGAAAATCAATGCTG
Source organism: Thymallus thymallus (assembly GCA_023634145.1). Taxonomy (NCBI): domain Eukaryota; kingdom Metazoa; phylum Chordata; class Actinopteri; order Salmoniformes; family Salmonidae; genus Thymallus; species Thymallus thymallus. The sequence continues at coordinate 7,950 of JAKYLM010000168.1, read as the reverse complement.
TGCTTATGATTCACGCTTCCAAGGGGTAACATATACAAGCTGAACAGTTCCGGACCATAAATCAAACCTAGTGGAACGCCACATGTGATCCACCTCAGATCCCGACCACAGCCTTAACACCACAACAGAACAGTCCACCCCAGATCCCGACCACAGCCTTAACACCACAGCAGAACAGTCCACTCAGATCCTGACCACAGCCTTAACACCACAGCAGAACAGTCCACCCCAGATCCCGACCACAGCCTTAACACCACAGCAGAACAATCCACTCAGATCCCGACCACAGCCTTAACACCACAGCAGAACAGTCCACCCCAGATCCTGACGACAGCCTTGAGACCACAACAGAACAGACAAACGAAGAACCACCAACCCAGCAGACCCCACCCCCTCGCTGCAGCCCCCATGAGGAGAGGTTGACCACAACACTCAAGGTAGTGATTGAACAAGCTTATTCCACTTTCCCTAACACACAAGTGGTTATCTCATAGGGTAGCGGACAATTGGCCAACGTCGTCTGAGTTTGGCCCGATGTAGGTTGTCATTGTAAATAAGAATATGTTCTTAACTGACTTGCCTAGTTAAATTTTAAATTTTCTAAAATAATATCTCCACCCTGCTACCACGAAAGTACTTCCACCCTGTTACCATACAGTGGGTATACTCTCCTCTCCTCTCTCTCCTCTCCTCTCCTCTCCTCTCCTCTCCTCTCCTCTCCTCTCCTCTCCTCTCCTCTCCTCTCCTCTCCTCTCCTCTCCTCTCCTCTCCTCTCCTCTCCTCTCCTCTCCTCTCCTCTCTCTAGAGTGAGGGAGGGAGGGAGGGAGGGAGGGGGAGAGAGAGAGAGAGAGGGGGGAGGGAGAGAGAGGGAGGGAGGGAGGGAGGGAGGGAGGGAGGGAGGGAGGGAGGGAGGGAGGGAGGGAGAGAAGGAGTAGAGGGAGGGAGGGAGGGGGGGAGAGAGAGAGAGGGGGGGGGATAGAGGGAGGGAGAACGACAGAGAGGGATGGAGGGAGAGAGAGGGATGGAAAGTCATTAATTTCAACAGTCTCAGTGTGATTTAACAGTTCAGAGAGCAGCTGAATGCTGTGTGTGTGATTTAACAGTTCAGAGAGCGGCTGATTTCTAAAACTCTAAACTATCAAAGCATGGCCAGAGCCAAGACAGGGTTCTATCATACACACTATATATTACAGTTTTTACCAATTGTTAACACATGTTTGCTGAAACTGTATTTACATGTTAGTCATTTAGCAGACACTCTTATCCAGAGTGACTTGTGCATACATGTTCATACATTTTTTCGTACCTGTCCCCAGTGGGAATCAAACCCACAGCCCTGGCATTGCAAGCACCATGATCTACCATCTGAGCAACACCAGACTCTATCTCAGGTACTCAAAACACTAAACACATAACACAAAACAGTTAGCCAATTTCTCCAAACACCACATACATCTTGCAAAATGAATCTCTGCACTCAAATGAGACACACACACATCAAATGAATCTAACTTAGTGACAACCGAGATCATGTGACATAACACTGCTATCAGAACCTAGTTCAGTGTCAAGACTAAGGTGTTGTTGTTATACTGGATACTGTTTGTGTCCTCAAACAAGAAAGGAACAAAAATGCAAAACTTGTTTTACAGTTAGTTTTATATTTCAACACGACTCAATACATGTTAAACAGCATCCTGTAAACACACATACAGTACACATTCAAACATAGTCAATATATTTTGCATATGCAAAGGAAGAAAAATAGGCCTATTTGTACTACAGTACTGTATATTAGATCAATTGTACCGAATAGATAAACTGTGAAAAAAATTATGTCAAGAAACAAATACTCCATTGCGAAAAGACAATTTGTCATGTCTGTTGTTTTTGTCCGTCCACAGATTTTCATCAACATCCCAGGCGGTATTCTCCTCGGCCAGACAGCAGGGGAAATATCTTCTGGCCTGAAGCATCCACCCCTGACATGGCTGGAATGTCACCACGGGCCTCCTCCAGTGCCTGGAGAAGGGCCATACGTTCATGGGGTTTACGATCATGCACCTTCTACCGCCATGCTGAAAACAACTCCTCAATGGGGTTAAGAAATGGGGAATATGGTGGGAGATACAGAGCTGTAAACCTGGATGGTCCAAGGGTGGCAGGTGGTGGAGGACCCCATTGTGGCTCATTCCTGCTCATATGGTGACATTTCCCCCGCGCTGGCCAGGTACATCAATGATGGCTCGTTGACCAATGATGTTCCTTCCCCCACGCTGGCCAGGTACATCAATGATGGCTCGTTGACCAAATACTAGTACATTACTAATGTTTCTAGAGTGTAATACTAGTACATTACTAATGTTTCTAGAGTGTAATACTAGTACATTACTAATGTTTCTAGAGTGTAATACTAGTACATTACTAATGTTTCTAGAGTGTAATACTAGTACATTACTAATGTTTCTAGAGTGTAATACTAGTACATTACTAATGTTTCTAGAGTGTAATACTAGTACATTACTAATGTTTCTAGAGTGTAATACTAGTACATTACTAATGTTTCTAGAGTGTAATACTAGTACATTACTAATGTTTCTAGAGTGTAATACTAGTACATTACTAATGTTTCTAGAGTGTAATACTAGTACATTACTAATGTTTCTAGAGTGTAATACTAGTACATTACTAATGTTTCTAGAGTGTAATACTAGTACATTACTAATGTTTCTAGAGTGTAATACTAGTACATTACTAATGTTTCTAGAGTGTAATACTAGTACATTACTAATGTTTCTAGAGTGTAATACTAGTACATTACTAATGTTTCTAGAGTGTAATACTAGTACATTACTAATGTTTCTAGAGTGTAATACTAGTACATTACTAATGTTTCTAGAGTGTAATACTAGTACATTACTAATGTTTCTAGAGTGTAATACTAGTACATTACTAATGTGTCTAGAGTGTAATACTAGTACATTACTAAGGTTTCTAGAGTGTAATACTAGTACATTACTAATGTTTCTAGAGTGTAATACTAGTACATTACTAATGTTTCTAGAGTGTAATACTAGTACATTACTAATGTTTCTAGAGTGTAATACTAGTACATTACTAATGTTTCTAGAGTGTAATACTAGTACATTACATACTAACATATTCGGACCGTTTATGCTTCACTCCAGAAATGATGTTTCTGAAGGATGCGGGTTATGGTTGATAAGCTCACTCTGATGTTATGGAAGATGGCAGGGTTTTCAATAATCTATTGTTGGATTTCACGCGGTCTTATGGCATTATTTTAAACTACCATTTGCACAATGTTAGCCTCCTGTTGGTCTGTAAATAGACACGTTCTACCACCACCTTGTCATTGTATTTCAGTTCTACAAAAATAAAATAACATACAGTACAGTAAACACTAAAGTAATATAGTATACAAGATAAACATGTTACAAAGTAGTATAGCTCCCAGTATCACACATACAGTAATACATGAAACAGTTACTTTGTTTTCCCCTTCCTGTATGTATTGGAATCTCCTGTCTTTACTGTACTGTATGTTGTACTACTGTCATGTAGTAACAGTAGTAGATAGGTCCAGTGTCTGCAGTACAGACCTAACTCATTTTGGATCGTCTGGATGATGGATGCTGCAGTGAAGCGGCTCAGATTGGGCCGCACTCTCTGCCCAGCCTCTCTCAAGGTCAAACCGTGGCTGACCACATGGTCCACCACAGTCGCCCAGACTCTCTCATGGTCAAACCGTGGCTGACCACATGGTCCACCACAGTCGCCCAGCCTCTCTCAAGGTCAAACCGTGGCTGACCACATGGTCCACCACAGTCGCCCAGCCTCTCTCAAGGTCAAACCGTGGCTGACCACATGGTCCACCACAGTCGCCCAGCCTCTCTCATGGTCAAACCGTGGTTGACCACATGGTCCACCACAGTCGCCCAGCCTCTCTCAAGGTCAAACCATGGTTGACCACATGGTCCACCACAGTCGCCCAGCCTCTCTCAAGGTCAAACCATGGTTGACCACATGGTCCACCACAGTCGCCCAGCCTCTCTCAAGGTCAAACCATGGTTGACCACATGGTCCACCACAGTCGCCCAGCCTCTCTCAAGGTCAAACATGGTTGACCACCTCCACCTCCACCTCCACCTCCACCTCCACCTCTGGTGTCTGGTTGATCAAAATCCAGAAAAGAGACATTAAATTCTACAACCACCTAAAAGGAAGTGATTCCCAAACCTTCCATAACAAAGCCATCACATACAGAGAGATGAACCTGGAGAAGAGTCCCCTAAGCAAGCTGGTCCTGGGGCTTTGTTCACAAACACAAACATACCCCACAGAGCCCCAGGACAGCAACACAAACAGACCCACAGAGCCCCAGGACAACAACACAAACAGACCCACAGAGCCCCAGGACAACAACACAAACAGACCCACAGAGCCCCAGGACAACAACACAAACAGACCCACAGAGCCCCAGGACAGCAACACAAACAGACCCACAGAGCCCCAGGACAACAACACAAACAGACCCACAGAGCCCCAGGACAACAACACAAACAGACCCACAGAGCCCCAGGATAGCAACACAAACAGACCCACAGAGCCCCAGGACAACAACACAAACAGACCCACAGAGCCCCAGGACAGCAACACAAACAGACCCACAGAGCCCCAGGACAGAAACTATTTTAGACCCAACCAAATTATAAGAAAGCAAAAATAGAACTATTTGACACACTGGAAAGAATCAACCAAAAAACAGAGGGAACTGGAATGTTATCTGGCCCTACTCAGAGTACACAATAGCAGAATACCTGACCACTGTGACTGACAGTGGTTAAATATATTTTTATTCTCACCCATCTACACACAATTCCCCATAAAGACAAAGTGAAAACATGTTTTTGGAAATATTTGCAAATATCTAATTTGCATAAGTATTCACACCTCTGAGTTAATCCTTTGTAGAAGCACCTTTCTCTGCCAAGATCATACATCTCTAAGATCTTGGCAGAGATTACAGCTGAGTCTTTCAGGGTAAACCTCTATGATCTTGGCAGAGATTACAGCTGAGTCTTTCAGGGTAAACCTCTAAGATCTTGGCAGAGATTACAGCTGAGTCTTTCAGGGTAAACCTCTAAAATCTTGGCAGAGATTACAGCTGAGTCTTTCAGGGTAAACCTCTAAAATCTTGGCAGAGATTACAGCTGAGTCTTTCAGGGTAAATCTCTATGATCTTGGCAGAAATTACAGCCTATTCTTTCTGGGTAAATCTCTAAGATCTTGGTAGAGATTACAGCTATGTCTTTCTGGGTAAGTCTCTAAGAGCTGAGCATATATTACAGCTGAGTCTTTCTGGGTAAGTCTCTAAGAGCTTAGTGCTTACTGCTATTAGCCCATACAAACACATTGAATAACAGATTCACTACATGTAACAACAGATAGTCCTTACTGCTATTAGCCCATACAAACACATTGAATAACAGATTCACTACATGGAACAACAGATAGTCCTTACTGCTATTAGCCCATACAAACACATTGAATAACAGATTCACTACATGGAACAACAGATAGTCCTTACTGCTATTAGACCATACAAACACATTGAATAACAGATTCACTACATGGAACAACAGATAGTCCTTACTGCTATTAGCCCATACAAACACATTGAATAACAGATTCACTACATGGGACAACAGATAGTCCTTACTGCTATTAGCCCATACAAACACATTGAATAACAGATTCACTACATGGAACAACAGATAGTCCTTACTGCTATTAGCCCATACAAACACATTGAATAACAGATTCACTACATGGAACAACAGATAGTCCTTACTGCTATTAGACCATACAAACACATTGAATAATAGATTCACTACATGGAACAACAGATAGTCCTTACTGCTATTAGCCCATACAAACACAAACAACAGATAGTCCCCGCAACATTTTTTTAAGAAAAGGTATAAAAAAGATCATGAAACATTTATTTATATTATTCTGTTACTGTACAGTCTATACATTGATATTACAGGATACAGTGCATTCAGAAGGCATTCAGACCCCTTTACTTTGTCTACATTTTGTTAGGTTACAACCTTATTCTATAAATAATTAAATTGTTTTTTTCCCCTTTACAATCTTCACACAATACCTCCATAATGACCCAATACCCCATAATGACACAATACCCCATAATGACACAATACCCCATAATGACCCAATACCCCATAATGACCCAATACCCCATAATGACCCAATACCCCATAATGACACAATACCCCATAATGACACAATACCCCATAATGACACAATACCCCATAATGACCCAATACCCCATAATGACACAATACCCCATAATGACACAATACCCCATAATGACCCAATACCCCATAATTGACACAATACCCCATAATGACACAATACCCCATAATGACACAATACCCCATAATGACCCAATACCCCATAATGACACAATACCCCATAATGACACAATACCCCATAATGACACAATACCACATAATGACACAATACCCCATAATGACACAATACCCCATAATGACACAATACCCCATAATGACACAATACCCCATAATGACCCAATACCCCATAATGACACAATACCCCATAATGACCCAATACCCCATAATGACCCAATACCCCATAATGACACAATACCCCATAATGACACAATACCCCATAATGACCCAATACCCCATAATGACACAATACCCCATAATGACCCAATACCCCATAATGACACAATACCCCATAATGACCCAATACCCCATAATGACACAATACCCCATAATGACCCAATACCCCATAATGACACAATACCCCATAATGACACAATACCCCATAATGACCCAATACCCCATAATGACACAATACCCCATAATGACCCAATACCCCATAATGACCCAATACCCCATAATGACACAATACCCCATAATGACCCAATACCCCATAATGACCCAATACCCCATAATGACACAATACCCCATAATGACCCAATACCCCATAATGACACAATACCCCATAATGACACAATACCCCATAATGACACAATACCCCATAATGACACAATACCCCATAATGACCCAATGCCCCATAATGACACAATACCCCATAATGACACAATACCCCATAATGACACAATACCCCATAATGACACAATACCCCATAATGACCCAATACCCCATAATGACACAATACCCCATAATGACACAATACCCCATAATGACACAATACCCCATAATGACACAATACCCCATAATGACACAATACCCCATAATGACCCAATACCCCACAACTGTGGGACATTATATAGACAGGTGTGTGCCTTTCAAATAATCTCCCAAAATGTAATTGACCACAGGTGGACTCCAATCAAGTTGTAGAAACATCTCAAGGATGATTAATGGAAACCTCAATATACACATCAAACAAATCAATATCCACATCAATATACATATCAATATATAAATGATATACATAGGTACATCAAAAACATAATATACATATCAAACACATCAATATAAATTATACACATCAATATACACATCAATATATAATATACACATCAATATACACATCAATATACATATCAAAATATACTATACACATCAATATACACATCAGTTTAAACTATGCACATCAAACACGTCAACATAAAATATATAAATCAAAATACACATCAATGTACACTTTACACATTAATATACACATCAATATATAATATACACATCAAACACATTAATATATACATCAATATGCACATCAATAGACACTGTACACTTCACTATACCCATCAATATATAATATACACATCTATATGCACATCAATATACACATCAATATATACTATAATAATCAATATACACTATACATATCAATATGCACATCCAA